>JARGYV010100003.1:0-17294 GCA_029532675.1 Ornithodoros moubata
TCCGCGTCAGTAGCGCTCCCCAGTCATCGACATGTACCAACTAGCCCGTCTTCACTTGTTGAGTTATAATCGAGGCAGATTATAAAAAAGGAATGTCTGACAATGCGAACCAGACCCAGCAGTTCGGCAGAAAGACGCGACAATTTGAAGCATCACGAGTGTTACGGTACGCAATGTTCTGGTGTAATGGCCTCTCAATTGTCAAAAAGAGAACTCGACAAGAAAAAAAAACTATCTTCCACAATCATTTTCTCTTTCAACAACGCCTTTCAAAAAGAGAAGAAAACAGAGTCGGGAAAAAAGTAAATAAACAAAGCCCTGCAGTAAACTTCGATGCAATAGAAACAAAATAAAATGAAACACCTCTTCGGGGAGGCACCAGGACGTATGCCAGGACTGTGTCAGTATCACCATCACGATGAACGGTTTGAATAAACAAACGCGCTTTTTTCTCTCTCTCTCTTCTTTTTTCGCCTCTCTTTCTCGAGTGCGTTCTGGGATTCGCTAGCAGACACAACTGGCATCTTATCTTGGCGATATGAACCCAAGTCGCAAGAACTGACAGTGCCCTTTAGCCCTGAATGCATGTCAGCCATAGGATCCCCATCAGCGAACAAAGCTTCTGCGCCATAGAGAGAAAAAACGGAACATAATGACATTTTCTGTAACTAAGGCAGCCCAGCAGAACTACGTACCGAAAGATAGACATGAACAGCTCTCTGCAGAGACGGAATATACGGCGTGCAGCACAAGCCGTTCTCGCGCATTCGACCCTGCTGAGAACGAACCTATGGACGATGGGACGTCACTGACACTAATCCCGGCGAATGCAGGCGCATAATTTCATGCTTTAATTGCCTTGCAGCCATACGAACAGGCAGACTATAATGCGAGTGGTCTCAATGCGTCGGGGAGGATAGGATTCCGATCAAATTTTGGCGTACAATAAACATTTTGGAGGATAGGCAAGGTCCTATCCGTGATCAGCAACCGTGCAGCTCCAAAACTGAACTCAACTCTGTTACAGTCCAAGGGCTTATGTCGTGCGGTGTGCTAGTTTTCCTTTCTTTAAGCTGTGGTCCTATAGTTGAATAGAGGTTATTGTTTTCTTGTTAACGTTCATCACCTGGGATGGCCTGACGCTTTCAGGTGTACGGAGTGTTCATTTACAATGATCAAATCCTGGCAAGTAAGCGTAAAAAGTCTAAAAGCGATTCCACGACTCTTGGATTGCAAACAAGCCGTACCCATGCAAGTTGCATCGATATCAGTGGGCTAGTTGAAGGGAGGGCTAACATATATGCTAATGCAGGTCGGCCGAGCGCCCTCTTTCTCGATCCTTCGTTTCCCCATACCTTGAATGAAGCAATCTCACAAATTTTTCGACGGTATAGACGTAAAGTGTGCACAAATTTCCATCCGCGAGACAGACTCCGCCAATGTTTAGCCACAGATTTCGGAGCAGGGGAGGATCGTAAAGAGTTTTTCCACAATATCTCTGCATACGAAGCAATACCGTATGCGATTATTCGCGAGGCGCCATCTGATCAAGTGATTACGCAAGTCTCGTCGAAACAACTCCGAACGACCTAACGTGAGTGCAATATCTTACTTTCCTGCTCGCTACAAAAACCATTAAGGAGTAATTTTATGGCGCGCGAATTAGACACGCTGCCGCGAACGACAACGAAAAGTGTCGACAGTGTCGTGTTTCCGAAATATTTTCCTAAATTTCCATTCGGAGGCACATCGAAAAAGTTCACTCTATGATGGTGATGACTGTAGCATGTAAAATAGCGTTACCTTGATCCCGGTCAGCATTATAGAGGTCGCCCAAACGCTGATATAAGCGGATGAACTAAGCAGGATGGGAAATTGTTCGAAAACGTTCTCTCTCTCCGGGTATAACATTTAGAAAAGATAATTGATCGATGTCCATCAGGCCAGCCTTCCAGTTTCTCATCCGGCGCTGAATGCAGCGCTCCTTCGGTGTATTCCGATCGGTTGGCGCCCATATAGTCGCTCCCTTTTTAAAGATATCTTTCCCATCATTTTCAAGATCCCGACAATCCGTTTGCGGTCTTAACGCCAAAGCGATTCTCTTCTAATGTCGTATTTTCACATCGTTTGCGAACAGGTTAAATCAGAAAGAAAATGTGGCACATCCTGGTAGAACTATGGAACTATTTGAAGAGAAAAACGACTGAAAACAGGCCCAGCCGGGAGTCATCGCATGACGCCGACATTTAGTTCTAAACCTAAGCCTCACTTTTCTGTTGTGCTTCGTTGATGTCTCGCGACGTAAACCCACCAATTACTACTATTATGCAGCTTCGTTAAAGCAGCGTCTAATCGCCACCTGGAATTGTGTTTATCGTTGCAACGTAGCCCTTCTGCCATTTTGCGTGGGCGGTGTTAGCAGTTACGCGTATTACGATATTTCCGCAGCAATCAGTCTCTCTCCAGCCTTAATTCTCCCCACTATCATCATCATCATTTAGTCGTCGTCGTCGTCCAGCCTTAATTGCCTTTAGGGAAACCGTTAAAGAGGAAGACGTCGAAATTATTTACAAATTTCCCGGAAGACAGTTGCCAGACGCCTGAGTGGCGATGTTTTTAGGGTACATGTAAAGGTGGCCCTGTGTGGTTCTGGCCCAGCCCGTTCTCGTAAAACTAGTTTTCAATGTGTTTCACTCCAGGTTATCGTTGCACAACTCTGGCTTTAGTTTATCTATTTTTGTGGGTCTAACATTATTGTATTCACGTATTTAATTTTTACGCGTACACTGTCCAGGGCTCGGATAATAAAGCAGGGAAGGCAGCAAGAAAGCTTTTCAAGAAAATGCGGGGTGCACAGTTTGTCATGCCATGTGACTTTGAACCTTGAACCTCGACGGGGCGAGGCCTTTTTCTTCTTTCCCTTTTACACGCATCCTCTTAAGCTTTTGTTATATTCAAACCGAAAATATTTTTAACCCACCCTATCGGCGGTAAAAAAATATAAATAATGAAAAAGTAAGAACGATTAAATTGTAAATCAATGTAGTCGCGAGTGGAGAAATGCGTCCCCTTTCGTCTCGAAACTGGATGGCAGAGCTCTTGACCGTTTCCTTTTTCTGAAGCCACACTCGACAGGACTGGCATTTACTCTGCTATTTCTCACTTCGAGGATCGACAGAAAAGGAAGCAGCTGAAAGCCCACCGCTTTCGAGCGGCGTAACAGTTTCACCCAACCGCACGGTGACATTCCCCCCCTTCAAACCGACGCGAAATCTTCCTTGCCGGGAAAGCGCGTAGAATGACACCCCCATAAACTTCTGCCGCGCGAGTCCTTGCTCTCGAATATTTCTTTATTTCTTCGTCTTCTTTACTTTCTTCCTTTGTTTTATCGATCGTTCTGGACGGATTCCCGACATTAAGTCATAACAACGGGTGTCAGAAAATTTGCGCAAGATGCCATTGCAGAAATACTCGGTTGATTTGGCGGGGAGAGGCTTGCCGTTTGTTACCACTAGAGGGGGTATAGCGGAAAAAGGATTTGGCGGCATTAAAATGAGGCTCATCTGGAGAACGGGCCTCCACTGTCATCAAGGCGTCGTCATTGCAATGTCACCACCGGCGCCGTAAGAACAGCAGATCTTTACTCTTTCTTTCGTGTATACGCTCAGATCATCATTTGCTTAAGAGACGGAATTCTTGTTCGTCCAAACTTTGTTCGATTAGCTTCACTCGAGTGTCAAATTGCTTGCATGCGGCCACTGCTCCGAGAATCGTAGGCATCGAAAAAGAAAAGGAAAAGCTTCTTTGTTGCTGCTTCAACCTGTGCGCATACAACTGCACGGAGAGCAGTGCTGGAGCTGTGAACAAATAGACAGCAACTGCACCGACAATACGATGCATTTGCATGGGCGAACAGCTGTCAGTACAAATTAAAGAAAGAGGGCGCTTGGAACATGGATTGTAACGAGACATCATCACTACCAACACGCAAGGAGGACTGTTTATGCAAAAACGGAGATCATTTTATCGACTACACACACACCCCGCCCATTCCCTTTTCGTCTTCTATTACATAATGTTGCATTAAAAACTGGGCCTGCATACTGTCCGCATGTCCATTTGTCGCCGTCTGCTGCGCTGTCCTGCCGCTCACAAAATTATAGAAACTGGGCTCACTGGTGTTCCATGTTAATGAGGTACACTTCAGTGCTGCATAAGATGGTACTTAAGAAACAAGGAAGGGGATCAAGACTTAAAACGTGTATGTGTCGCGTTTCTTTTCTCTCTCGTTCACAGACTGACGTTGTCCGTACTCCATCTTTTTGTTACGCCTAAAGCGTCGGAAGATTTTGCAGGGAACTAAGAGTGTCAGAAGGATGACCGACCGGGCCCGCCATTACAATTCCTTTTTTCCTCATTGAAGATTCCTTATAGGAACGATGTAAAAAACGGAGAGGCCGCACAGACTGCTTCACTGCAGAAAGAGAGGGAATCGCGCTATAATCGGCTACTCCCTGGCATGGGATGCCCTGTCCACATGGTCCACCAGGGGCGGTACATGTCGGCCTACACATTCTTCTTCTTGATTGGAAAGTCAATATTTGAATCGTGCTCCCACAGACGACAGAACACAGTCCTTGCACCACACCACGTTTAGAGATGCAGGGAATAATAGCGATAGTTGTTCTTAAAAACAAGACTTCCTTGAACAGCAATTCTGCTGTGAGCCTAAGTGCACAATGTAACACCCGACGATGCGACACACCACCACCTCGACCCAAGAATTCATTTAGGATCGCGAGTCTCCGAACTTGGAAGGTCGTCGAATGAAATGATCTCATGCTTAAACTGCATCTCTCAATGGTGCTGGTTCTGATACCTGTCAGCGGTTTTTTCCTTCTCTCTGTCCTATGCAAAGTGATGGACATTTGCTAAAAAAAAGAGGTTCATTGTTGAAACGTACCCAGCGAGAAACATTTCAGCTGTTGTGCGAGCATACCGCGTAAGGTACGCACTTGTATTTTGATACCTGAAACATGTTTTCTCTGGTCATTTAGATGTCACACCCATAAAAGGGACACGATTTCCTGCCGAAATTTCAAGCGGCTTCAAATGAATTGCCCTTCATTAAGTGTTGTCAGTGGCTGAACTGAAAGACTTTTTTGCATATACTTTGTTCATTCACTTTATTCTGGGCCCATAGGGACCTGACGTATATAGACACACATACACACTTACTCTCCTACTGCACGGCTTATTGCTAGACAGCGCACGACAAACGGAAATAATTTCTCTCTGTTAATGACTGAGATTACAAGTGCCTGGTCGCTAAATGGGTTGACTCCTCTAAATAAGCGTGTCCCAGACTCTCCTGCAGCTGGCGGCCGTGCGATCGATTCACGTGCAAGTAGGTAAGGTGGTGACACCTATCTGCACGGCTGGGAACAAATACATCAGTTTCATTTGTTCTCAGGAGAGGGCGCTCTTAAACAGGTCATGTGCCCAAGTAACTGACAAATATCAGAAAAATAAATGGGTCCAAAGGCAGCTGAGGGGCATTGCAGGTAACTACGTCAAAGGATCTCAAAAAAAACGTCAGCCTGCCCACGTTAAAGAACAACGCGGGCACAACAGTTAAAATGCGAACACAAGTAGCAGGCGCGTAGGCAGGGGGGGGGGGTCGAAACCCCCCCGAAATGCTTACCTATATATATATGTATATGTGTATATATATTAGGGGCTGTCCAGGACACAACACTAGCAGCGTAGGACCAATCCTCACCCACTGAGGCCTTGCGACAAACACCGCACGAAATCGTTCCAAACGTCAACACACTGATCCTGCCAGCAGTTTGTCTGTGTACGGGAAAGTCTGGGAGGAGTCAAACGACGACAAATTTCGGCTATAGCGAACACTTTATTTATGATCGTTATCTGGGGTGTCCACAGTTCTTTATGGTACGTCGTATTAGCTGAAATTATTGCATGCTTCTTTCGTTACAATAGTAAAACAAGGAGAAAAGAACGGAAACTGAGAGCCAGCAAACAGCTCCGGCGCTCGTCGCACGTCAACTACGCTAGGAAGAGGCAAAAATAAATAAATGGAGGGTCGAGAAATGAAGCTCGATTGTGTAATGACCCTGTAATGACACGTTGTGAGTGCCAAAGAAGCGGTTTCGTATTCGTACTTGTGTGTTTGAGTCTAAGAACACCGATTTCCACCGCACGTCAGATTTCGGCTTTACTTGAGGGCCGAGATAAAGTGGTTTCTTTTGGGCGACAAGAGGGCAGGGTTTGTTGCCTTCATTTGAAATGGACTGCAACCAAGTGCCTCCTAATATAAGGGCATTTAGCTTTTCATACAGTATGCCGCGAGGGCACCGGGATGCCTGACAGTGAAATTCCCCGCGAAAATCACAACTTGCACCATAGTGAAAACTACCAGGGACATAGACGACAAAAATGGCTATGCGACACAATCTCGGGGACTTTTCAGTATGGACTTCGTCCACAGATGCGCATTCGTCGTGTCGTATTTCAGTCACCATTCATAAACAACGTTTCATTCAACGCTCGTACTGCATCTAAAGACTTGTTATGTATATGCTTCAAAACTAGTGTAACATCATCTCCTGGGCCGACTTTGCCGATGACGTATAAAAAAAGTTTACCTAACACTGATCCGACTGCATGGCAAAATTCTTCATCCTGGCCACACTGCTCTGGATATGAGTTTACAATGAGCTCACTGTGAAGCAGTGCTAACCCTCCATTTGCTCAGGCCCTCGACGGATCAATAGATACTTTATCCCGTGTTTTCGAAAGTGGCCAGCCTTCCACGAAGCGAAGCGAAATCCTATGAAAAGGCCCGCCATTGATTAGAATTTCCCCAGCCCTGGCCTATTTTTCATTCAGGATGGAACACCCTCGTTTTTATTCTTTTCTTTCTTGCTTGCTTCTTACATGAGCACCCGTCGTACTTTGCATGAAACGTAGAAGTTTCCGATACGAAATCACAGAACACACGCCCCGAGGATTTCAGAATCTGGGATCTTGGTCATCCGCAACGTGCAGTGGACGTGCTACTCACTCATCGGGATATCTGCATTTAGTTTTATTGTTAGCCTTATGAAACTAAAAACAACGTTACACACTGTCGGTGACTTGGAGCATCCTCATTCTCTTATTTACACTGCAGTTCAGTTACACCCCTTTACAGGCCGAAATAAATGCATTGTTTCGGGAAAGTGACCTCCACCTTGAATGGCGTAGGGCATCACATTTCCCACAAAATACACTACACGTAAAATAATGAACTATTCCTGTCGCTTCTCCAAAGTATAATTTCACTGTTCACAACGTTTGCATGAGTAAAGTTCTACACAGAACCAGGACAAAAAAAAAACCAATTCTCATGTTGTTGCACGACCTCGTTTCCAATCGACTTTACTTCTACAGTACTCGCAGGATACCGTTGGAAGAGTGCACCGTGTGCGATGCTAGTGTGTACGTATATATGGTGCTTCACTATTTCCACCCGACGGTGTACGGAGGGACGTTATCACGAAGCACTATTTCTACGTATCGTATGCTTATTATAGCTGCGCTCTTGGATACTTTTTCCCCGTGACAGCTCCTGTACTTTTCTTTCAGAGAAAACGACGCCACAGTTCAATGTTCATTATCAGGCTCATAGGCTCAACGACTGCGAACAATGGGACGTTTCGTAGCAAGGGCACTCGGCTTACCACACGGCTCAGGTTCTTAACATCCACTGTGCATGCAGGCACCTACAGCATGACGTATGAGCGAGTGAGCTTTATAACAGAGAACAACTAGAAAGAATTCACTTAAAGCCATCTCCAATCGCCATTAATCACTGGCAGCAGTATAGTAGAGCGAACAACTGTTCTCTTTCTTTCTTTTCTGCCACAGCGAAGGCGTCGAAAAAGAAAAGAATTCTCTTCCTAGCTCAAAACAGACATTTTCATTGTGATCTTCCTGCTTGCTCCCATTTATGACATTTTAATGCATCGAGGTAACATCGCCCGAGGCGGTCCCACCTCATTCTCAAGGTGTCAGACAGGGGTAAAAAAAGAATAACAGGTGACTTGTTTATTCTTTATTTATTTCTGCGGAGGAAGCAAAAAAGAAATGCAATCAGCCTTTGTTTCCAACATCGTGAGAAAAAAAATATATAACGGTAGTCAATGTTTCAACTGCCGCCTGGCTGATAACAACGAGAAAACGTGTCTTCGTGCAGAAATGGATTATAAAAAAATGAGAGGGGTATAGGGGAGCGCTCGAAACAGATGACTAGCTCGCTGGAGCTACTCGTGGGATTCACATATCTTCCTCAGATCTTAATCTGCTCCTAGGAGAACGTTATCGGAGTTCTGATTAAGCCAGCAACACGCAAAACCTGTATTCGTTTCGGCCCTGTCTATCCCATACGTATAAGCAGTCGGAACATGTAGCATATCGACCGTAGCCCAGCACGTGGCAGACCACAAGAACAGAGTTATCGCCACGTCAGTTGCAGCCAGGGGAACGAGAACAAAGAGGCTCAGAGATCAGAGGCCACGGCGGATTTATTGTCACAAACGACTTGCCCGCTCGTTATTCTCCCCATCTTTTGTTTTTCCCTGCCCTCCATCCTTTTTTTCTCTCTCTTTTTCCTTGCAAGACAAAGGATGGCTGAAAGAAAGACATCATCCCAGATTGGAAGCCCAGGACAGTCGGGAGGCCGTTGTTCGCGTAACACCGCTTGAGACGAGTTTCAGACTCTCCGAGCGACAGTTTACGCCTCTGCCTCAAACTTTAGCAAATGGCCCGAAATGAAAGGAGACGTGCGCAAGTTTCGAATGGGAAAATTTTCGCACTGTGGACCCACTTGCATGTCCCATTGGGTGAGCCTCTACGAGGACTTCTTCGCGCTTCCTAAATAAGAAAAAAAGCGCAACCGTATACCGTGGCAGAACGACTCCTAATGCTCCTTTGAAATGGGGGGATAGTAAATGTTAGGAGAGCGTGTTATCAAAGGAGACGTTTTCCCTCTCCCCACTAAATGACGTCATTGACGAAGAAAAGAACTCCCCGACCCCATCCATCGATCCAAAAAGGGGGGGCTTCGCGGATTCCGGCACAACTTCACTTTGTCATCAGTGACACAACCAATGCTTCCTGGTTGACTGGATCCATCGCTGGCCGTCCTCGTCGCACTGGCTATCACCGTTGCTTTATCAATGATACATTACAGATTGCAGCAAAGGACGCCTGAGTTAATCTCCGGAGATTTGTTTAGTTTTCAACCGCCATATCAAGAAACTACGTCATTTTTTGTGGATCGTAATACGTCGATGATGACGAGTATTTTCCTCTACTCCAGCTAATCAATGGGAAAGCATGCGAAAGAAACGACGAGATCAATCGGTAGGATCAATGTGCTCAGCCAAGACGCCTTTGCAAGTGACAGACTTGTTTAAAGATGAAAAGAGTAAGCACTGAAAACGCGCGAAGTTCGTTTCGCCCAAAAGCAGCTTATGAGCATTGCGATGGACATTTGTCATTGGGTGGCGATTCGCCTTCCAAGGGGAAAAAGGAGCGCACGTAGGCGTTCCGTGCTACGCCGAGGGGATGCCGCCTGTTTCCTCCCTGATAGTCACGGTCCACATCTATCGTGTCCTAATCGCACTAACTTAGGCCATACGGTACGCTCATTTCACTCGCTCAGCATATATATGTCAGTAGCATGGGACTTGCTTCATGAAACTCCTGAAGGATTTTGCCACTTACTGTAATGATTTTTGTCAGTGCAATTAGTGCAATTTCGCTAATTAATATCTGAAAAATGCCAAAGAAACGTCATGTTTTTCTACCGGAATCGGAAAGTCCATGTCTGGAATAGCGTATCGCAGTCAAAGTTAGTTGATTTTGCGCACGTTTTCCAGAGAAATATTGCTACCCAAAAATCACCCGCAATCCTTTCGCAAGTTGAGCGCTTTTGCGTCTTTCGCTTAGCCGCTGATTTTTATATTATATATAAAAATCAGCATTTAGGCATGCACTTCCAATTGAATTAACACTCCCATGGATAGTGTGTTCACCTTGCGTGACTGTAAAGCGTGCTTCATCGCAAGCACGTCATCCCTGAGGCGGAGCCCACTTTACAAACTCGAGCTTTTCCTCTTTTTTTTTTTTTTTTAACAAGGTGAATTTAGGTCGATTGAATGCGGTAAAAGCGAATGGCATTCTGAAAGAGCCCCGGGGATACTGCCATTCTTTCGGTACAAGCACAATAACAAACAATGACAGCGAGTATTTCTTGTCCAATCGAGGGTGCTGCCATATGAGCGGCGAAAATCGCGACAACTTGATAACCACCGCTAGCGCCATGAGCAGTGTACAGGTCGAGGCGGACAGACGGAGAGAGAACAGCAGGGAAGAAGTGGGAGGCAGGGGAGGTGCGTCCTGGGTCGACTTTAAGGGGAACTCTGTCCACATACTTCTGGAAAGTATGAGGACAAAACCCCAAACAGCGCAGCCGGCGATGGGATTCGACCCACCACCTCTCGGTTCAGAACAGGAAACGACGGACGCCTTAGTTCTCTCAGCGATGTCACTGGCGTCACAGTGCTGTCGCTTGCGAACATGTCCTGATGATCCATCGAAGGGATATCTACATGTAAAAAGTCAGTTACCAACTTTCTACTCGTCGGAGAAAGGTCCCCCGCCGTTATGTTAGAGCTACTAAGTGCGTAGCCTTTGTGACCTAATTTCGAACAATAAGGTCATGTGATTACGTAGGCCAATGAGAAACGTACTTGCTCTGACGTCTTTTTCACATAACGCTATACAAAGTGGTCCCCGTATCACGTCGATCACCTTCCTCTCGTTTGCTATTAATGGTGTGATGTTCCGACTGTTTTTATCGTCATTATATATATATGCTTCAACTTCAAAACGCACAAGAGCGTCCTTAGATTAGCACTGCAAGCAACCGTGCACGAAAAAAATAAAAGAAAGCAGAAAAGCTTAAAAGGAGAAGCTTAACATGCGCAGCTTCGAAATGGTCTGCCTCTAAAAAGCACACCATCAACCGCTATGCATTTTGCAGTGACCTTCGCAACAAATGCTAACGCAGAGCTCGCCAGAACCTAGAACGTAGTTCTCAATCTTGCACGTCGCTGATAAAATATTGATTGCTTTCCTTTGTTCCAACGCAAAAGACAGAATAAGCATATCCGAACAAGCAGCACGGGATCGCAGAACAAAATTTGACTTTACTTCTTTTCTTTCAGACTGCTGAAATGACACGGGGCACGGCAGTTTGCGACCTGACCCAGCTGAACACACACAAGCCAACAACGCGGCTCAAAGCCTCGGCGTAGTATAGCTTTTCCCTTAACGGGTAAAGACAGGCACAGTCCCTTTCGAAGTCGGCCGTAACGACAGAGCAAAAACACGCATAAAGGTAAGAAAGTAAGTCTGAAAGACTTCAGGGTGGTCGTACTGAGAAGTGCAACGTTTACAACGTATCTACGTAGAAGACGGGCTGTAGCGTGTGCACGCACCGTATATGATTATACAACTTCAACAACAACTGTACAACTTCATAATGGCAACAGCCCGCTTCTAATCTTCCATTACCCACGCTAATCCGTGGCGAAACGCTGCTGTGGCTTCAACGACACGGCAGACAGAAAATACATCTCTTTCCTATTACACTACTGCACCAAATACGGGAGGGGGTCCAAAACGGAAAAATGATCGGAAAGCGGAGTCGAAATGCGCAACATACAATTTCGCACCACAGAGGCCATACGTTAGAGAAAGAAAAGGCCTTCTTCATCGGGTCGTTTCGTGATGAGTAAAGGCACTGTTTCCGTAGAGAATTGTACTCTATCCCATTGTCCATCCCCGCCGTATATACGTGCACAGGTCCCGCGTTACAAGTTTCACACCGAAAGCAAAGTTTGACATTATGGCAAAGGCTGTATTCACTGAAAATTTTAATAACCTTTGCTGTTTACACGCTGCTAATTCTATGATATCCGACTTATTCGTGGTAGAAGGAAACTGCAAGAAGTACCACGAAACGTATTTCAACAACATGTCTGTCTGGTCCCACTGCGTGATATATTCAAAACTCACGAATATCAGTAATGGAATCGGAACGAATTTCAAACTGAACAAGATTTGGAACATGTGCAGAAGGCTTGCCCAAGAAGGGTGTCAAGCAGTCGTTAAAAGCAGCTCAGAAAAGGACAATTACAGTAGAGGGGTGAATCCCTTCTACGCGCCTGCCAGCCGTACGCTTATAATCTGGCTTGAATGAGGCCATTCACACCGTTGGGTCGGGATTCAAAAGCCGCCGGTGGTTTAGGTTGGATCCATGTTAACAGCACACTGGGGATACCGGGACGCGCAAAATGTCCCATGACGCTTTAGGGACCCGGCGAAAGGGCCACGGTTTGTGGCCTGCAAAGCCTAGGGATATGTGAACACGTTGCAAGCAACCCATTAGTTCAACAAACGTTCGTTCTCTCCCTCATCGATGATGCGAGTTATAACAGAAACAAAGAAGTAAGCGAGGACGCCATTTCTGCTCAATTCCGAGGCTCCCTTTGAATTTCTCCACTGAATTTTTTGTCGTAATATGATCGTAGCATGCTCTTCAGAACGAGCCCAATATACGGTGAAGCCCCGCTTATCCGGGCATCTTGGTTCTCATCGACTATGGTCTGGATAACTAATTTCCGGATAGTCCAAAACAGTACGTATTATGACCAAAACTATCTGTTTAGTCACACAGACAACAGAAGGTGTTCGCACCTCATTTTACGTTCTGCACGATGCTTGTCTGCCTATAATCGCATTCACTTCCTGACAAGCGAGACAGTAGCTCGCTCACTCCTTCTGCTCAAAGTAATGGCAAGTGGTCTCCCACTGAAGCTTTTGATACAAACTCCGGCTTTTGTCCCCGAGGATCTCTAACAGCCAACGTCTACGCCCAGGGACCGTTTGATCCAGGCTTCGATACTGGGCATACTTCTGGGCCTTCTGGTGTCTGAAGGCGACGCTCGCAGACATTCTTGTTACCAGTTGAAAGCGGCACCTTTTCCTCTTCCCGGGAGCCATAGCCATGCGTCCGTCAACAGTGTGCTTCTGCGACGGGATATGGTCCAATAGTAAGGGCGTGACCCCGACTGGGACACTATCGGCTAATCTAGGGCCAGGTATTTGACGGGTCACTTTCGTGACCAATGACAATTCCTGGGAAAATGGAAAAACCAGGGAACTCCAGAGACAGTGACTACATTAGTTTGGGGGTATTGTTCCAAGACTGTGATGTCCATCTACAAACCGTCGCAGACGTTAGTGCGACTTTTTTTTAAACGGTCTCGGCGATTCATTTTGACAACGCATCTGTCCACAGAGCGCTGAAAATGAACCAGTTTTTGGCGAAAAACGGCATGACAAAGGTTTGTCACCCCAGCCTACCGCCCTGCGACTTTTTTCCAAAAATGAAGAAAAACCTGAAGGGAAAGTCTTTCCAGGACGTCGAAGAGGTTAAAAAAATTGCTGGAGGCATTCAATGAGGAAATTATGAGAGGAAAATATATATTAAAAAAATTCGAACGGCGGAAAACGGACAGGTGCATATCATCTAATGGACAGTACACGTTGAAGAGCATTTCAGGTTGCGAACTTTAATAAAAAGGTATAAGTAAATAATTATTGTTTTTCTTTTTTTACCCCTTCGTATATGTGTGTGCCTGTATCCCTTTATGAACCTGCAGTGGATTCATGGCAATATAGCTATTACGTACTACAGAAAGAGAAACAAAGCTACAAAAAAGCGTATTATGAAGCGTATCTATGCAGCCCGTTATGTCATTTACTAACACGTTATGATATGAAATAACTACATAACGTTCACTTCGTCAATGCTACAAAAAAGAAGAAGAAAATCGCGTCGAAGATAACACGTGACTTATTAGAGGAAAATAGGAACTCGGTATTCTTCTAGAGAACATGTGCGTTAGTAATTGGGTACAAACAGAGCTGTAACGACATCAGTCAAACGACATATGTGGCCCCCGTCACGAATGCACGGTGTACGGCTATTGTGAAAAGCAATCGAGTTTTCCAGCAAAACCCCATTCGCGAAATGCTCATCTTCGTTCACACAACCACCCACACCCGCAGTGCTAGTTGCTCGACGAGATCCTTTGAAAGAAGGCCTCCTATTTGGCCCACTGATTGTCATCGTACGAGGAGAAGGAAACGAGGGAGAAACGTTCCTCGTAGGCCAGGGACGTCTAGCCAAGGTCGCCGTCATACACGATGAACACGATGCCGTCTAATGAGGCTCCCGAGGACGAGTGAACGCATCCCTGGATACACAACGTTTCATGGGTTTTCTGCACCTCCTCAATCAGGTTTAATGTGGAATTTCTCCTTCAGAACTACTGGCCGGACAGTGCGACCGTATCGTACGACCCAAAGACTACAATCACGACGTATCTGACCAACAGCGCGCTGTCCTCACTATGCCTTCCTCGCAGATACGGCGGACACTCGGTACCTTGGTGAGCAAACAGAGAAATCGATATACCAGTATCAGATATAACGTTTATAAGCGTGTTCACTGAACTGTAAACACGACTGCATGCACTGGTGAACATATATGTAAGCCCCCCTGCCTCAAATGGAGTAAGCACATTGTACCTGCTGTTTTATCTTCAGTACAGAAAGCAGCATAAGAAGATAGGGAAGCGAAGCGGGTTTTTACAAGGCTCGTCCAATGCCATCCAGCATTTCCTTCATATACCGTGCTCCGTGTGTTAAGCATGTCCTTTGTCGTTCTACTGTGTATACGTATATTGAATCCTACAGGCGACACCACCCATCCATGCATGCATAGTCGCCGTGAGGGTCAAAGCTACATAGTAAAAGTTTTGTCTTTTTTGTCGAGGGCGTCATACAGAAAAGGCCTTCAAGTCCAGCCACTGTAGACACATCCGCTGGAGTGACCTGTAGCCGACGGAGTTGGTCAATTGAAGGAGCCTCACGGAGGACGACGCTATCTTATAGGAACGTTCCAATCAACGTCGGCGACAGGTGGTTCGACCTCAACGAGTGATATGTTCCAGCCAGCGAACGCTACGTTGCTCGTCGTTCCATCTTGGACAACAGTATTCAGTCATGGATAAAATGTTCAGTTCCAACTTGAACATCCTGTCCGTCCATCAGAGTCTTTAAAATCGGTGTCTGTGATATTATGGTCAGCCACCTGATGTCAGAACCAGACTGCTCAGATAAACCCTTCCACATATCTTTGAATACGCCAACGTGCGAGTATTGCCGGCATGGCGGTGGTATGCTCTGCACAACAGGGACGGCTAATGAGTGGCTCGCGTGCTTTTTCTTTCTTTCACAGCCGCCATTTATTTCGCCTTACGAGATTTTCAAGGAAATAACAAGTTGCGAAAGACGTCGCAACTCCCCGATGAGCTTGTATTATAACGTTGAAATTAGAGTCGCGTATAATAGCTGTTGTTCTGTGCATGGACATTACTCTTCAAAGAGCATATGGTGGAAGGAAATATATTGAACACACAAAAAGAAGAAAAAAAGCGTTTTGTGGGTTCATTAGATCCAAGATGGCACCGAGGCCATCTTGGACCAAGCATCTGGAGTAAAGTCTACTCGTAGGTGACTGACAACAGGGAGGCTTTAATCATCCACGTGACCGATATCGCATAGACGAATGTATATACTTGAAGTTACGCCAAGTGCTGATCCGGCCGGTTGCCAACAACCAATAGAAGCGAGAGAAAAAAGGGGCTCGTTCAAGAAGCTCCATCAAGCGCCCATTCTGGGCACTGAAAGCCAGAAAGGATGAATCCACACGCGCAAGGAAACGTCTCTCCAACTAGCAGGAGAGATGGAGCTTTCGCAACCTGACAGACGACACAATGAGCTGAAGCTGTTGAAAAATGTTGCCACAAAATAAACTTGGCTTATGGCGGCACGGCCGACACCCTTGGGAACGCGGGAAGAGGTCGGACGGGTCGCAAAGATATCAAGTAAAAACCGGATGAATCATCCAGACGTAATCATACGTTCCTGGAATACGGCAACAAGTCTCTTCCAACTCCGGTGCCAAGAGGCATTCTTGGTGAGAGTGGGGCATCCACTGCCCTCTCCTCTACCACTTGATCTTGTCCACTCCATGATTGCGTGCTTTCTTCAGGAATTTCGTCTTCGAAAGAAGGAGGGGGTGTTTCCATTTCGGAGATGTCACAGTCACATCACCTGCTTTGGTGTGCTTCGGAAGCCAGTCTAAAGGGACCGATGGATGCTTTTGCTACGCATTTTTTAGTAGGAGCTTATGGTGTCTGGATAATTCACAGGGGAAGGGAAAGAGGACAACGATATAGTATATAGTTTCTGTTTAAAAAATTAGCACAAAAGTCCGGCGGCTATAGATTAGCAATGTGATGATATCTCGGACGATATCATGAATGCATTGGCTCCGTCCCGGCTGCGTTGTGTAGATGCTGAGAAATAATGGTCGAATTTCACATTCCCGCCGTCATATACTTGTACAGGGATCAGTAGGCGTCCCTCCAGAGCAGACACCGACTTGACGGAAAAGCTGTATGCAGCCCATCAAAGTAAACGGTAGCGTCCACCTCCCAGCTCGATAACGATTGAATTCAAGATATGCTTCCTGACGCCTGATGCTTACATACGTGAAGTAGCAAGGAACTATAGCGACGATGCATTAACAATCCGCCCTCGTCTGAAAACGTCCTTCCAACGGGAATCAAATGAGCGTTTTCCTCCAACTTGGATGGTGTTGCTCGCTGTTCTAGTAGGAGCTGGCTGGTGATCGAATTAAGTCATGTCTCGAGGTTGTGTTCAAATTGGGTTTATTCTACTGACTTCATTTACATTCGTTCGCAAAATGTCCAAGTATAAAAAGGATGTACCTTACTTCTCAGGCGAAATCTCACTTGAGCCTATTGCGAACGAGAAGACGTGATACCCTCCTACGGCGAGCCCACGGGGGAAATGGATACAGATGGAACTAAGACCAGGAGACAGTTAGGGGCGACACCCTTCATAAACGTTGCGGGGGAAACTAGAAAGAAGCCTTCACGATTTGCAGAAAGGAATTTCACGAAACCTCCCTGTGTGGGAGCCCTTTGTTCTCGGTAATCGGCATCTACACTCTAAAAACAGAACTTCACCACATAACACGGCGATGACCAATCGCCATT
>JARGYV010100004.1:0-10975 GCA_029532675.1 Ornithodoros moubata
AAATGTAACTGCTAACGAATGCTGAACTGTTAAAAGATCAAAACCTTACTGTAACTTTTCTTGGGTTATTTCTTCTGTTCTCAATGTTTCAAAGCAGCTGACGTTGCGATTGGAGGGATGCCTCGCACGAGCCCTGGCTCGTGTCGGCACCCGTGATGTGATGTTCGTGCCAAGTGCGTTCAAACACCTCGAAGGTGGGGATGTTCGCATCATTCCTACCTTCGTACTCTTCACTGGAACAGTCGCTATCCGTTCGTAACCAGCGCTGCACTTAGCAAAAGAATTTGGTGTGGTTTTCGTTGATTTCAGTTCTACACACAGCACGCACTTTGGTTGGTTTTGATTTGTATCGTGCGCAACATACACGTTTCAATTGGAGGGCATGGAGCCACTTGCATGACACAGACGTGTCGATGAGCTAAACAAGTCCTGGTGGCAGTGTTCCCGAGATGGTTGGACCTTCTCTTCTTGTTTATTTCTCTGCTGCACGTGATTTTACCGCACAATTCGCACACGCTAGAATCGTACCATCAGAGAAATAGGATGATCTGCTGTACTGAGAAAGACATGCATTGCTGCCTATGGGAAAATTGGCGGTGCACAAAAAAAAAGTTCAGAACACAGGAGTTCGTATCAGTGGGGTGTCACTGTACCTGCATCGGGTGAAACCTCGTCAAGAAGTATTTGTTTTATTACCTTCTTCGACCTACGATTTTCTGAACGGAAATCGTAGTCTCCCCTCGTATGATTGAGGGCATAGACCGACCCCGTATGAGGAAGTTTGCGACGTCGGGTGACCCCAGCCCTGTTACTACCGTGCACGTCCCTTACTTCTCACATTTATAAGGTTTCCGATTTCTGTTTCAGTAATGACAAGGACGGCTGTACACATCACCGTACGTATGAGGGACCGGACTTCTCAAATACATGTGTGAATATATCTTTGTCTTTGTTCCTCCTTTCATTCGTCCCAGTCGAGCAGTGTTTGAGGCCAACAAGATTTGCCTTATTTGAGCACTGGCTGCCTAAGTGGATGCACAAAATATAGAGAATCTTTTTCAGTTTCAAAAATGTTTTTATAGCACCGCCGTACCGTGCATAGTGTGTTGTTGCAAACAGGGGCCCGAGTGTTTTCTGGAACTCTTTACTGCGCCATAATCTCCTCTTCTGCCTCCATGATCCACTTGAGATAGGCCTGAACCTTCACGTAAACACCTGGTCGGTTGGCCATTCCACACTCCTCGCCCCAGCTGATGATGCCAAAGGTGGCAAACCTTCCTGCAAAAGATAAGAAGTAAGAGCAAACTTTCCGTATCACGACCAGTGTGGAGAATGAAAGGAGCGTACCATTAGAGGGGCATATGAGGGGCCCGCCACTGTCCCCATGGCAGGCGTCCATTCCGCCCTCCTGGTGTCCGGCACAGAGCATGCCCCTTTTGATTCGGTTTCCGTACACCCAGGGCCTTTCGCATTCTCCATAAGGATATAGGGGCACAGCGGCAGTCCGCAGTACCTCGGAATCTAGTAGGGAGATCGTGGGCGATGCTACGTAATCTGCTCGAGAGGGAGCGTGGCGTTTGCACCAACTGTAGTGTGTCTGATAAATGAGCTGCTGGGAGGGGAGGACTTACTGGCTGCATGGCCTTGCGTGCTTCCCCAGCCAGCAATGAAACACGACATTCCGGGTGCATAGACTGCGTCTGCCTCAGGCAGGCAGGCCGGGAGAATGTAGTCGTTAAATACGATACCGTGGCCGCCTTTCTCCTGCACTTTCAGCAAGCACAGGTCGTTTATGAATGTTGCTGCGAGGACAGGAAGGGTGTGTTAGTCTGGCCGCAGGGTTTTTAGTACACTGGCGCTTTGTATATTTTTAAAAGCATCCAGCACGAGCTTGACATCAACTGTTCGTACCCATGTCGAAGCCTTCGTGTTTCTTTATCGTTTCTATTTCGTAATCTTTCTCGTAACGGTCGGTGGCGTACATCCTGTGCTGCCCAACGCGTACGAAGAAGTGTGTCTCGTTCGAGGACGATCTAGAACGATGCGCATAGTACCGGTAAATTGGTCATGAGGGCACAATGTTGTTGATGTGGCACCTGTGCACGATCTCAGGAGCTCTCGTGTTCGTAACTTACCGAAAGCAGTGTGCAGCGGTAAGTATGAGGTACTCGGAAAGGATGACTCCGCCGCACCAGTGCATGGATTGGCCGTCTCCGTAGAGTATACGAATGTCCACGACCCACGGGTGGGCCCCATAATGAGCTGGAATTCCGTCAACGATACGTGCAGATATCTTTCTCCTGGTGCCCTCATCAGGAGATGGTACTCGACGGGGGCGGATGTGATTGCCACGCACAGGGTGTTGGATTCCCGCAAAAGGGTAGTACATTCTTGGCTGGTACTTGGGGATGCCACAGAATCTGCGGGCTAGAGGGAATAATTTTAGTGGCTCTGGGAGGCTTAACGACATAACTGTGAAGGTGATGGGCAGGAAAGTTACTCCCTAGATTGCTGTGTTGAACTTAATAACAAACCCCTAAATGTTTGCTGTAAAAGTAAAAGTGTCGAAAATCGTAACCCTGAACGACAGCCTACATTTGTGGGACATTAATGGTGTCCAGTTATCGACCAGGCTCTGACGTCTCATTGCTGCTAATCAGATGCGTGGGTTGGTGACAAAAATCCGCGCTTGTCGGGTATCAGCAGAAAGCATTTGCTCTCTCCTGCCGAGCCAGTAACAAGATGTTACCGTACCTTCTGCGATGTCGTGTGTTCTGCCGATGTCGTGGGCAACGGCACAGGTGATAGAGACGTCCTCCGAGTGATCGCAGTTATGCATCCCCCACAGCTGAGACCTGCAGATGCCGAGCCAGGCCTCGGTGCCAGAACAGCTGAGGTCGTCCAGCCAAACGGGGCCATCACCAGGACCGTAGTACGCTTTTGGGTGCACTGTGGCATTACCACTGCATGATTTTTACAGAGTGGAATGTGTGCCTGTGTGGTACAAACGGGTCCCCGCTAAGAACCCACTCTAATTTAACTTTCAGATCGATGGCTGTCATTACTGTTTAGTCGTTGAGGGAAATTTGGCACTTTTTGGTCATTGTGTTTACAAGGACTGGCTAGTGTTGAGCTTTCGTGTTATATACCTACTCAACGGCTAGCATAATCTTGTCGAGAGAAGCCTTGTTAAAAAAGAAAACCCTTATTCAGCAGCTGCGTACAACTTTGTTGCTGATCATACTTAAGCGTCAAGCCTTACTTGTAGCCGAGCATCTTGCAGGCAACTTTTGCTTCTACTTCTCCAAAGCCATCGTCACAAACTGTACCCCACAGTCCGTGCTTTGATATTTCTAACCGGCCAGAAGAGGGGTCCGGTCCACTGACGAGGCGGATTTGAACTCGATCTGCCAAGTGAAGCAAAGCGAAAAAGAAAGCCATTTTTTACCCATTCTTCAAAAGCTGTGCACAATCTCTTCCTCCATTTCTAGTTCTAAATATAACGTCATGTCTTGCACAGTCATGAAAAATAGTTACCATCACACTTGAGCCTCTCGTCAGTGCCATCCGGACAGTCCCTTTGACCATTGCATAGGAGATACAGTGGGATGCACATTCCAGAACATTCGAACTCTGTTACTTCACAACCTACAAATTGATGTGCAACCACAGTTATCAGGGTGCAACGAACAAAGACAGGTACAAGGCTTTATATGGATAGCCAGTGGAGCGGTCATCAAGTTATCCCAAGTATCAGTGCAGTATAGTCTCCAAGGGACCTCACAAGCTCAGGGGAGCAGACGTACCTTTAACTCTGCAGCGCACTCCCGCTATCTCTCCTCGAACACAGTTATGCTTATGCCAACCGGGGAAAGAGCAATGTCCCAGCGAAGTCTCGTTACCCAGGCAATGGACATCGTCCATCATGAACTCCACGTCCTCCGGCACACCGTAGTAAGACTGGCTGGTCGCTGCTAATGCCCCTCTGGATGAAAATGGCGTCTGACGTCTGTTGCACTTATCAGCGGGGCAGGGATTCTTACAGCTTGAAGCCGATCTGGCGGCAGGCGACATTCGCGGCCTGGATATCCCAACCGTCGTCACATACGAGACCCCACTTGCCGTGGACCTTGACTTCCACGTGACCTTCAGCGGTTGTGTTGTCCTCTCGCGACCTCGAATCCCCGGAAAGTCTGACGTGGAATTCCATCTTCTTGACTGTGGTGCCCAAAGATCAACTGATGAGCTGGTACTCAGTGTTCAGCAACGTCTTCACTTACGGCAGTTTGTTTCGTCCGAGTGGTCACCGCAGTCATTGGCGATGTCGCACAGCAGAGACCTGTGAATGCACTTGCCATTTCTGCACTGGAACATTCCACTACAGTTTACTGTAATCAGAAGGGTTGACTTTAGCTCTTTGGCAACACCATGGGTAATCAGTAAAGTTAGCAAACATGGCAGTACGTGCCTTTATAGCGTACCGCCTCGTAATAGTCAAAGAAACGGTCAGCATGAAGAGCGCCCGTCTGTCCGTTGTTGTATTCACTGAGAATGCAGAGCCCTGTGGATGCCATGTAACTGACAGAACGACAAGTCGTTGCTTGGGAGTGGGTGCACCTTGAAATGCACTGGGGAACGGCATAAGATGTGTAAGGTTCATGGCTTTTTATACTGTTCCGCAGTAATATGCCACTGCGTGTACCTTTGTCAGGCTGACCCAGTGGTACCTGCGTGCTTCATATGGACTTAGTCTGGCGTGAGGGATCTTCTCAAAGGCGCCCAGATTTCTTTCTGAAGAACAGGATGTTGTGTTTTTTTTTTCCTTTCTTGTCAACAGTTTTTAAATTAAAACAGTCAATGAGTGCTAATTTACTAAATTTTATTTGCTAGCAGCAAGTATTGTCTAGTTGGTGTTGTTTCATTAACCCAAAGTTACAAATGATGGCATTTTGCCCCTCCCAAGGAATTGCAAAGAATATTGTTTTTCTTTTGCGAAGTGCTTACCACAGTGCATTTCGTCTCTGCCATTCTTGCAATCGATGTCATCGTCACACACCCATTCCCGTCGAATGCACCTTAGAGAAGCATGATAAGAGAACATTGATACAATGTGTACATGAAAGTCAGGCCACTTACTGGTCAGAGCCGCATTCAAACTCTCCTTCGGCGCATTGTTGTCGCACTGGGCTCTGCCTCACTTGTGCTGGAAGAGGACAAACTTAAAAGAAGCACACTGATTTGGCCAAACTCCGCGCACCGTTCATTTCGGAGCACGGCGGAATGTCGCAGTACTGGGACTCCCTGTCCGATGTGTAGCACCAAGGAATGCTGTCGCCATCTGGAGATCTGCAGAAGTTGTGCTCCTTCAGAGACTGAGGCGAAACGACCACAAGTTATGTACAACGCGAAGCAGAATATGTACGGCCTTGCTTACCGAAAATTGAGGAAAGTTCGTCTGCACGATGTGTCTGATTTTTTTATCTCCCCAGTGTACGCAGCGCTGCCCAGTCTCGGCGACACTCGCGTTGCCAGCGTACTCTTGGCCGGGCGAGTAACATCCTGCAGGAAGTCGCTCAGTTCGGCTGCCTCTGCCCGTACACGTTATATATACCTATGTATAAAGCATTCCTCTGACAGATAAATGGCAACCTTTCGAAGCAGCCAATATTATTCCACCAGAAGTAATCATAGTTGTGCCTCGTGCTGGGATTGGGATGGAAGTACCTCTGGAGTACCATGCACTCCGGCTTGAACCCAAACACTTTTACCGTGTGCCACTTGCTGTAGCCAGACGTGTAAGCGCCTGTCGATTCCCATGTCCAGATACCATCAATGCCTACACCGTCTGTGTGCCATTGGTTTGCACCTGGAAGGAAGAGCCCATGTGGATAGAGTTGGGACTTGCGCAAGAAAGCCATCGTCTGGTAGGATACTTAACCTTTGTGGGACCTGTGAAGAATTTCGGTGATAAAGTCATTTTTCTGCTGCGAATCGACGACAACGAGCGTCGAGCCGCGATCACGACAGAATCTTTGTGCATTTTCGTGTGTCAGGTGTTGCGTGGATACGACTGAGTAGCAATGGTTCTGGAAAGGGAGTTCTCCTGGAGGACATGCCGACACTGGAAACGAAGTCTGGGCGTCTCCGTTCTGCCAACCTTTATACCAGTAGTCTGCTGCTGCTTACCGTAGTCCTGCGTACAGTGCAAGCGAACCCTTCGATTGTCTTTGCACATAGCTGGCTGAATGTCGCAGTCTGACAAAGACCTCGGACTGTCTGGGCAGCGCAGGTTGACAGGGGGCGCTCTAGACCACACCGATTTTCTTCGAGAAAATTCGCCTCCCCTGCACAAAGGACGTCTGCAGCGCATCACGGAGGCTGGAAGATGAGTACCTGAAATATCCCATGTGCTGACACATAGTCTGTGAAGTCTTGCTGTCCCCGCTCTCGCTGCAGACTAGGTGCCATTTGTTTCCCAGTTTCACTTCCAGAAATCCCTCGTGTACGCCGGTTCCACCTCGTAATCTGTGCAAAGAAAAAGAAAGGTCGGTAGCATGGAATTACAGGCACGGAAAGTATCGACGCACCTGATAGTCTGGTTGGAGTCTGGAGCGACGAACTCGCTGTGCTGGAACGCTGGAACGAGACAAAAATGCGACGTCTGTTAGTGAAGAAGTTAGTGCTGAATGAGTCAAGGGACCAGCAGAAAAGTGGTGAGCCTGATGTCTTGATGGCTAACCGGAGCGACCAAGCTATGTTGTCCACTTTCAATAACATCATGAGACCAGGACGTATTCCACGGTGGCAAAGCCTGAGCACCTACAGACAGATGAGACAGCGCAAGATTTGTTCTTTTCTCGTCTTCTGCCCGCGCTCAGGCTTTGCCATCCATGAAAGTGTACCAGCAACTGTTTAACAGCATTTTTCTCTGGAAACCTCTTGCACAAGATGTAAACTTTTTGACAAGTGCAATTTTTGTCCCCTTTGCTGGGACACTCTGCATGCACAACTGTCTAGTGCGACTCTGTAAATGTGATAATTTCATCACTGCGGACGAACATGTTATGCAAGGCATCGTACATAAATCGGAAGGGAAGTGCACACAAACTGAAAAGGAGCATCTCAATTTCTAACTGCCTACTTTCAGGGCGTTACTGACTTGAAACCTTTAGAGTACCAACACTCAACGATATAGATGCATCATTGATATAAAATTACTGGATTACATAATAAATGCTGGATTTGATTCCAATACCGTTTTTACCTACTACAGGAAGTCCTTGATATGTCCACCATGGGTTCACATGAAAGCGCTGGCAATGCACCTGTAAACAGTTGGGGGAAAAAAAATGCGCAAAAGATCATTATACTCTTACTTTTAAAAGCACGTAATGCCACTTGAATACGGTACATGCTTTTTTTTTTATACGAGCCACATGGAATATAACCAGGAAGTGGTGAGAGTTACTGACTGCAGGTGTATCATAATTATAAATGATGCTTCAGACTAGATATAGTTCACGAATTTCTGTTCTGTGCATCGGAAGCTATGGTACACCGCATAGGGCGAGAGCTAGTCACTACTGATCTGGTGGTGGTGCGTCAAATTTCCGAGCGGGCTGCTTGCCAGCGAACTGACAAACAGCAGGCATATGCCTTTTCGCGATGCTTAGTATAACGGGGGAAATTCCACATACGGTGTACATCCCTTGTTTTTTTACTGGTACATTAACGATGTAAATGGTTATTGACCCAAGCAGTACAATGTGCTGATAGTCAGGTGCACGAATTAAACAAGTTTCCTTGTCTTTTAGAACGTAGACACTGGCTTCCACTCACCTTTACAGTCGTTGCTACGAACGTTACGAACAGAACTACAACTTTGCACGAAAATGGCATGGCGAATATTTCAACACACGAAACCGCGATTGACCGCGCACTTGGGTTTGACCAGCGTAAATGAGGGAAGGGTGACCGATCGCGAATAATCAACGGTCCAAGCGTCCACAGCCCACGTCTTGCAGCCCTGTCTTCATCTCTCGGAAGCCTCCTTGACTCATCGCGCTGTGTCCAACGGAGGCTCTGCTTAGCGGTATCTCTCTCCCTATGAGTTACGAGCTGTTTTGCGTGCTGAAGCGAAACTTTGTGTCAGCAACGTCTTTATCTCTGAGGAACGTAGTCGGCTTTCGGGCCTTGTGGTCGAGGTTAGCGATATATACTGCTGGAGTAGAACAGACCTGGTCGCCTTCGCACAGTACATCGTTTTGCGGCATATCATACGTGGACTGGGTATAAAACTATTTATCGCTGTAATGTGGTGTTAGCTATTCATGCAACCAGAATGGTTATCGGCAAAAACTGCTCCGGCGTAGTCGAGAGAGAGGTGTCGCGTGTCGTGTTCCGCTCTCTGCTCTTGTCTGTCTGCCAACACGTAAGTATGAATCAGCAGTTTGCATCACGTCAACAAGCGTCTCCCTCAATCTCATCTAATCCGATAAGGTAACCGTATCGTTCTAAACGAAGTTCTGAACTCAGAGACGCCCCTGCCGTTCCGAACTGTTCATGAACTGCCAATGAATGCTCACCTGTGGTGAACATGACGATAAAAAGCAGCCCAGAAAGACAAGGGACCAACACCTACCCCTACTTTTTACGCTTGTTCACCTGTGGTGGTTGTGTCAGGTGTATGTGGCTCTTAACCAATGAAGCTAGTAAGCCCACCTATGCTGTGCCAGAAGCACGTCTTTCACATTCGGTGTTACAACTACGACCATCAGGAACAACATGACGGGAGTCCAAATGCTGCAGTCCTGTAGACTCCTACGTTGCTTTCGTTCCCTGCTCTATACGCCATCGCGATCAACCTTCTCCTCATGTCCCTGTCACCACTACCTGTCAGTCTGAAGCTGCCAGTATCATCCCCATCACTTGTTTTCGGCTATGTCGACGATATTTCAGTCATACTTGCGCGTGAAAGCGACCTCGATTCAGTTTTACGGGCTTTTGGAGACTACGTTAGAGTGTCTGGTGCAAAGCTCAATAAATCAAAAAGTGCCGCGCTGTACCTCATCGCCCATCGCTCGAGTAATGCACCTGTCGGTGTCCCTGTACGTGCTTCCTTGAAAATGCTCGGGATAAGTTTTGATACCGGTGGTTTCTCCCGGGGCGACTGCATAGGGGTTTTCAAACGTTGTGCATCGGTGCTTCAGCAGCTTAAAAATGTGGGACTGCCGATGATTTGGGCCCGGCTTCTAGCCTCCTGGTATTTCAGCCGCCAGAGCTCCCCGTGTGTGCCTTGGCAAACTACCTCTTGGGGCTGTGCAGCTCAGTACGCACGGCTGGAACAGGATCACCGCCGGGTGGCAGGACTCCCGTCGGTCCAGTCTCCAGTGGGAGCTTGCTCACGGTGTTCTTTCTGTGCGGTCACGTCTTTCACGGTTTAGTATATGCCATCCTAATTGCTGTCCTGCATGCGGGGAGCCTGACACAGCAGAACAGGCTCTGCGGTGTCAGACGCTTCGCTGTCTCTGGGACAGAGTTATGGAGCTTGCCGCTGTCCGGCACATGGCGCCTCTTCCTGTTCCTCAAAATAAAAACGAGCGTAAGCAGCTCGTGTTTGCTAATTGCAGAGGTAAATTTCAACGTGTGGGTCCGACAGTGTCGATTAGCTTTCGGTGCCTCAGATTGTGGAAGCTTTCAGGCAATACGTGCAGGTCTTCGAGTACATATAGGACGTGAGCAGGGCATGTACGGAGCTGTGGAGTCTTCTTGTCGAGTTCTGGATTGTTCGCATGGTATTGCAGGTGCGCATAGCAATCTGCCCTCGGGTGGAGTTGTCTGTTCTTTTAGAGTAATGGTACTACACGTTTAAAGGAGCCTACCTCCATAGGTAAGCTCCCCTACCTGATGACAAATACACAAGTCTGTCCATCAGACACCGCCCTCAGTGGCTTGGTTTGTGGCTTGGTTGATGGTATGCCGATGATCGCCAAGTTCCGTCAAACAGCTGTACGTGTTCCTGTGGGGTACCTTGGTTGTCAAGAAACCCTCAGGTTTCGGTGCACATACGGAGTTTAGGAGGGCAAGCACAGAGGGGAAGCAGGAGTTCACCCTGCGGTACAGGACGGTATCATCCTGAATGGGGATTGGTTTCATATTTTCCTTCTTGTATATTGAAGTCGTCGCTTCTTGGCATTGCACTCTTCATCACACAACTCGATGAGAACGAACACCTTTTCAGCAAGACATCATTCCAATCACAACTTTTCACAACTTATGTGATTAACATGATCCGTGCGAAACACAACCGACGGAGGAGACAGGTGTTCACGGCGAGACGGCACTCCCACCCTCTCACTCCACGTGATCGGTTACATGAGCCCTCGCTGGTGAAAGAGCCTTTCGCCGTGATTCAAGTCAGAAGCCCCAATGAACGGTCCCTTCCCTCGTGGGGGGCAATGCGAGCCTGGGACAGGACCAGGACAGGACTGTGGCAGTAGAGCTGTTCGGATGAAACCCTCCGGGATACGGCACCCAAAGTGTGCCCGGTGCAGGAACCACGGGAGATCTCTTCCCGTACGCGGACACAAACGATTTTGTCCCTACAGGAATTGCATGTGCGACAACTGTGAGCTAATTGCAGAGAGGCAGCGGGTAATGGCCAAGCAGGTGGCTTTAAGAAGGTGAGTCTTCTATGGTTACTGTGTTGCATTCGCATGGCTCCCGAGGGCTGTGTCCTCCTGGTATCCTCTGTAAAGGGTATGCCTGGCTTTCTCGCATGTCTTTAAACATGTGCGATCTCTTCGGCAACCAGCGTGTTTGTGAGGAGCGAATGTGTGGTGGTGTCAAGGGTGAGCCTTGGATCACCCCGCGACCCGAAATGCAGCGCTACAACTCTCCGATTTCTCTCCAGCTGAACTGTGGTTTCTTTCCTACCATAACACCATCCTGTCGCATATATCAGTCACACAGCAGG
>JARGYV010100009.1:0-18032 GCA_029532675.1 Ornithodoros moubata
AGGCGAGAGAGGCTTGTGCATGGGTAACAACTGTGAACATCAGCCATAGGTGGTATATGGTCCTTCATTGACAATAAACTATCTGAAGTATTTCAGTAATTTCAAATTCAAGAGAGGAGGTTGCACTGCTGCCCTTAGTTGTGTCCACTTTTGATTTTATACAGTACTTATCTACTTCTGCTCTTCTTGCAAAGCAGGACCACCTGAGTTTACAAACTTCATCATTAGGAACAAAGAGAAATACACGAAAATTGCAGTTGTGGCTTCATGTAACGAAAGAGGGAACTTCGCCATTTGTGTGCTCCAGTTTCAGAGCACCCATCTTCATCGGAATGCATTTGTTTTGCATTTTTCAGTTTTCTCAGCTATACGCGTCGGGGCTCAAATCCTATTACAGGCTGTACTGTATGGCTTTTTTACTGGGGTTTCTCCATACGAACGAAAGGCGTATGTCGGCAGCCTCCCGTGAAGTCGACCCAGGACGAATTGTTCCCCCGAGCAGCATGCCGCCACACTGGGCAAGCATACCACTCGGAATAACACCATACGCAACCCCGAGCCCAGGTGATCAAACTGAGCGTGCACAGATAGCACGCTTCGTTTTAAGCATTATCATCATGCACTGAAGTTCCATGTTTGTGCCGCTTACACTTTCCGTGTTCGCATTTACCACGAAACGGTAGCGCCGACGGGCGCGACTCCACCAATTCCTCAAAAGCGGCCGTGAGACCGCGCCAGAGGGCGCAACGCACAGTTGTCATGGCGATCTGACGCTCTGAGTATTGAATTGGCAATGTTTTTACTTTTTGGCCTTTTAAAACGGAAATTTAAACTTGTTTCTCAGCGCATGTACCCCACGACGTACGACGGAATGGCGATACTCAAGGGGGCTGCTTGTATAGGCTGCTTCAGCTTACATCGTGTCAAATGGACAAGAAAAAGGGTAAGCCAGTTTTCCTTTTTTCCTCCTCTCTCGCGCTAGCGTTTTCCTTTTCGTCTGGCGGCAGCATGTTCCCGAGAGCGATTGGCGTCCGTTGCGTCCCGTATCCACGGCGTCGAAAAACAGCTGATGCTCTTTAACTGGGAGCATCCAAACTGGAATAAATCTGGCCGTAGATTTGAATGGTGGAGGCGGGAAAGCAATGTGTTTTAATGCCGCACTGATGTATATGTGCCTCTCGCAACGGCAGCTCCCACGGAAAGGGTTTAACAAAAGTGTCTATTTCGTTTCATCTACAGCGGCAGCTGGGTGGAGAATGCTGAAACGAAGACGTGACGCCTCCGTGTGATGTTGAGCTTCGTTCTTAGGGGTGAGTACTTGTGATTTGTCGTTTGTTGATCCGACTCTTTACTTTGCGCACACGGAGGACGCCAGTGAACTCTGTCTACGTGCAGGGAACAGCACAGAAAATTTGGGAAAACTTGGGATCAGTGTGCGTATGTATTCCGTGTCGTGCATATTGTTACATGAAGCAGTGGAACGAAACTGGGAAAACACGCTCACTGAGACTTCAGTTGCTACTACAACTTTCGGGACATTGCGATATGCAAATGATATTTGCTTTCACGCTTCATGCTAGCGAATAGCATTGTAAGTTACTTATATAGTGGAAACAATAGTATATTATATAGTGGAAACCAACACCTCGACTTTTGTCTACTCCAGCTATGCTCTATGCTGCTTGTTGTTACACTCCAAGCGAGCAGTCATACATCACTTTATAAATAAATTATATGTTGGCAGTACCCTGTTAAGGCAAGATGTTTTGTGAGAGTAATTTTGATGATGTGTGTACTGAATTAATACTAAAGATAAGTTTCAAGACAGTAACAACAGGGTATATAATATTAGGGCTATAAAATTAAGTTTTTAGCAGACCTTGAACGGTTTGAAGTGAAGAAAAAAAAGAAAAACGTGTGAGATGAAATATTGATGCGTGCAGGCCGTAACTGCTGCCATTCAATTATGTGCAGACTAGAGGCAACAGACCATGGAGGACCCTGTGAACCATCATGCCCCTCCCTCACCTAGTGAAGAAGGCAACACTGACCAGGAAGAAACTTACCTCTGTCCACTCTGCCTGTACTCGACGACCAATGCTGCCATCCTGTTGCGCCATATATTCATCCACACCGGGGTGAAGCCCTACTGTTGCCTAGAATGCGGCGAGCGGTTTGCCCTGCCGGAGACACTGAGCGAGCACTTGTCCAAGCACCCTCGAAAATTGCCCCTGCGCTGTGAGCGTTGTGGCAGTTCCTTCCGCTTCCGTCTCGAGCTCACTCGGCACGAGATGTTGTCTTCTGTGGAGAGCTTGCACTACTGTTACTGCTGTGGCAAGGGATTCCTGACTAGTGCCGACATCCTCCAGCACGTGCGGTCCAAGCACCCGCAGTCACGGAAGCACGAGTGTGACATTTGTGGTCGTTTCTTCGAGACTTTCGAGAGCATCAGTATCCACAGCGTGTTCCACCTGCGGCATAACGGGGCCGAGGGGAGACCCGAGTTGTTTCGCCCCAGGAGACGTCAGTTCCACAAGGCTCCGCGGCCATACCGGTGCCCCCATTGCAGCAAGCACTTCCTGTACTTGCAGTCCTTGAAGCGACACGTCCGTAAGCACAAGTCCGACCTGGCCCTGACTTGCCGCGTGTGCGAGAGGCCCTTCTCTATGCTCTGCTCCCTGCTTGCTCACATGAAGGACCACGAGGAGGAACTGCGGTCCAGTGCCGAGGAGCCTCAGCAGTGCGTGCCGGCCGAGCCGCCCCACGAGTGCGAGCTGTGCGGGAAGACCTACTCCACCAGCAACAGTCTGCGTGCCCACCGAAAGACACACAGTGCCGACCGCCCCCACAAGTGCAGCGTGTGCCAGAAGCAGTTCTTGCGCTCGTACGACCTCAAGCGCCACCTGCGCATCCACACAGGCGAACGGCCCTTTGCCTGCGACATCTGCGGCCAGGGTTTCTTCCAGAGCTCGGCCATGCGCAACCATCTGCGGACCCACACCGGGGAGCGGCCTTTCTCCTGCGACGTCTGCGGCAAAGACTTCACCCTGGCTTCGACCCTGCGGGGCCACATGAAGATCCACACGGGAGAACGTCCCCACCGCTGCCCCCTCTGCGTGAAGACCTTCTCGCGGCCATACGAGCTGAAGAGTCACATGCGCATCCACACGGGTGAACGGCCCTTCGCTTGCGGGGTCTGCGGCTTGGGTTTTGCCCAGGCCGCTACGTTGCGCACTCACATAAAGATCCACGAACAGGGCCCGGCTCCACCGCTGCTCACGTGCCGCCTCTGCGGGGAGAGCTTCACGCAGGTTGCCGATCTGGAGGCCCACGCGAGGGCCCACGACAACCAACCGCCCGACAACGCTCCTCAGCCCTTCCGCTGCAGCATCTGCGCCAAGACTTTCACTCGCCAGACGCATCTTCGCAACCACATGAAGCTCCACTTAGGGCCACAACCCTTTCGCTGTGAGGTGTGCAGTCAGACCTTTGCGCAGTTTTCCAGCCTCAAGACTCACCTGAAAGCCCACGTTGGCGAGCCCTCCTATTCCTGTTCTGTTTGCGGCCAGCATTTCCTTCAGTTCCCTGCATTGAAGTCGCATATGTTACTGCACTCCAATGACAAGTTGGCCACTCTGGCAGATGGAAGTCTGTGAATCGTTGCTGTTGAGGCCTATTCTGGTATGATGGAAGCATTGTCATGTCCTAGTAGCATGTTACAGTATTGAGAACATAGTAGAGATGCCACTGTTGTTCAAGGCTTAAGTGAAGTTTGTGAGTTATTCGATTATATTGACCGTGTCTTAATTTACAGTTCTGTCAGTTACCTTGCATAGCATGCTATGGCTCCGACGTACTGGCCGTAGGAGTTCTGTTGTGTCTGGAAAGAGAATGGAGCTTTTGTACATGCAGAAGAGTGAGCATGGCCATATCAGACAACACCTGATACCACATTATAAATGCTGAACGGTCCTCATCGTAACTTCTCTTGTGGGCTGGCTGCTTTTGTTAGAAATATAGACGTTAAGCTGAAGTACAAGATACCCAAAGTTTACAGAAATAGTTATTTCCGGCACCTTCTAGATTCAGTTTTTAAGTTGGGGTGCAACTGTTACAGTTGCTATGGTCTAGCATTGACGATACGTACAGGATCGATCCCGACACGTCTACATGTGATGATCCCGACATACGTATCGTATGTCGGGATCACGTTAAGCGCATGACGTCTGCTTTGTGTCACATTGCTAGTACAAGTGGCGTGTTAACTTTTAGTTAAAGAGGTAATTTTGTATCAGCGAACAGCGTTAAGAGCAGAATAATCCTTCCATTCAGATAAGTCAGGAACACATGTTTCCGATTCACGAACGAGTGCTTCAAGACTGATGCATAGATGTTTTTTGACAACATTTTTGCTTAGTTTCTTCTACTATATGTGTTTGTGTACATACAAAACTGGGTATGATTTATGGCCCTCTTCTTTTCTGTAATCGTGCTCAGGATTGTTTAGCGGAAAGACAAATCCACGCTATATTTCCAATGCAGTGTTGATATAGTACATGAAGTGGCGAGCATGGAATTCATTGCTTGAGTGGTGACAAAGAGACTTAATGCCATTTTATATGAGCATTAGTTACTCAGGGTACCATAGATAATAATATTTTACAACCTTTTTTATTTCATGGCAAGAAAGCATGACTCAATCATGCACGTAACAGTCGGTTGAAGTTTAGGATTTCCGGTTTTCGGAGCTCATTTTCTAGTCATTCAATAGCACTTGCCGTGAAGATTTGGCAGATATTTTATAAACACGAGTTGCTGTTTCTTTTGTGATGCATGGTAATATTTAAAACCACAAGACACTTAGCTGCAAAATTTGGCTAGAAGTCAGTCTGGGAGTCAGCTAAACGCCTGCTTGTCAGTCGATTCCTGTCATCAGTGCAAAATTGCCGTTGTTTGCCGATACGTTAACGGCAGATTGAGCAGCAAAATTTGTTAGTTACCGGTGCAAAAATTATGTCAATCTCTGGGAAATAGTTAGATTCGCTGTCACCACTGAGTGAAACACAAAAGGATCTCTGGCATTTATCATCTTTTCAATGCAAAAATGGAAATGCAGAGACTGCTGAGCAATACCACTAAAAAGGAAGGGAGAAATTATATAGGGAAAAAGAACTTTGAGTACTAGTGACTTTCATAATGATCAAGACCACTGCATTAGTAGTTTTGTGCTCTTAACAGGTAGTCAAAATGCAATTCCCTTTTTGCTTTTTACGAGTGTGCACAATCAGCCCTTGACTGGCACCTCTAGTCCTCAGTGCAGTACTTTGCCTGAACCTGTGTCATTTCTTGCAGTACCTATTGCTGTTGGGTATGTACGTGTGGTAGTTTTGTACAGATTGCGTAGTTGTACATTTTTTGTGAGTATTGTTGTTTGTGTGCTTCATTACTGTGTTAGTATGTGCCAAAGTCTTGGCTGAAAGGTTCTGACGACCGACCAATACCATTCTACCTCATGAAAGTTCCGACATTGTGTCAGTCTCCAAGTACCAGAGGTTCCTCCGTAGTGCCAAACACGGGTTCTCTCGTTACTTCTTGCGCCTATTACTGCACACTTTTGTTATTCTTGCACTGATGATAACATAGCTGTACGGCCTTGAAAATGACATGCAAGTTCTAAAAGAGTTTGGATGCTTTTCCGTACGGGTTATCGCTGTAACCAGCAGACAACAGAGTATTTGGTACTTCCTTCAGTGTATTGTAGTAGGAGGGAGAATGCTTGGATGCTCTGTTCCCATTCACAAGAAAACATTATTATCTCTGCGATTGGCTAGAGTGAAGCAAAATGAAAATTTAGAGTATTTGTGGAGGTGAAGTGTTGGCCCTCAAAAGGAGTTACCGGCATAGTTTGACTGAAACCAGTGAAAAAAAATGCGCAGATACAGATACTATCAGCATTCACCAGTCACTGTAGCCCCTTACATTTTTACTCTTTGGCTACACAGACAAAAATATTTTGACTGGACTCAGTCTTTTGTGCTTATCTAATGCAGCAGCAGTTTATAGCTTCGTCCGACGTGCTGGTTCCGACACTGTCGTCTGTAATCTAGAGCTCGTGGTCGAACGGCTTCCCACCAGCACTCTGTGGTCTGAAGCAAGCAGATGTACCGACTTATCTCTAGTCTTACCTCGAGCATCTGATGCAAAAGGTTCCGTCGTCTCCCAGTGCGTATACGGGGGACAACTACATCCAGATCACAGATAATTTTGCCAGAAGTGGTACCCTCAATGGATCTTCTATCAGTCCTGTGCTAGACAGAGGGCACACCTGTTTCACGAAGCCATTGTCTGCGTTGTCGAGTACAGATATGAATTTTGCTTTGGATCAAAATATCTTCCAACTTCAGTTAATTCACAGAGTATATATCTGCATCAAATGTTACACTGATATTGTTTCAGATATTTCAGATTAATATAAGCTGATAACCACAGCACGTCCAGGGCCTCCACTGGATCTCTTCAACTGCTTACAGGAATACTCGTCAGGGTCGTGACCTTGAGGAACTTTCTTTGCTGTTGCTTTGCTTGAGTTGTGCACTACATGACATATGACAGAGGAAGTTTGTCAACATTAGCATCTTAGCATGACTTCTCTCCAAGTGGATTCAGTTGTACTGTTGTGGATTCTTGCCCAAGTTCACCGTCGTGTCTAAAAAAAAGGGCCAGAGTGATTGCACTTCCTAAATGTTAATGAAGAATAGCGAGGATCTTTCGAGCATTCTGAAATGCTTTTCGTTGCATGGAGTTCCCATACACAGCAATTGCTTCGTATCTCAATCTATCCGTTACCTACCAGGTGGAGGTCACAGATTTAACAGTGAAAACAAACGACCCATTCACCCTCAACATAAAAGACAACAACAAAAAATGTCGTCTCGACACACGACTTTCGTCGGCTCGCGAGGTGAAGTAATATACCAAACACTCCCAGTCACTCCCATCTTCAGCACAGCCTTATTCGGAAGGAGGAGCATATCTACATATCCTTCCAATGGCGAAACTACCTCGAGGAACTAAGTTCCGTCTCGCTCGTACAAGCGATCTACATTTCAAGTGTCTCGTGAATGCCGCTAAATGCTTTCTTTCACAACGTTTGTTGGGCACAGTGACCTTCCTTTCTGTGAATGCCCTGTCCATAGGCTGTCTCACTCAGGGTAGAGAGTCAGAGGTGACGGGAAAAACCAAAACGGGTTCGCTAGTCGGGAGGGCAGGAGTGCCGTACTCATCTGCAAGTTCCTAAATATATATATACATACGTATATACCGCTCATAGTGTGCATGCGTTTCAACACCTCTACTCGTTTTCAAAGTAGACTCTATTTTTGAGATGTATACCGGGCGGGTCCATGTATTGCGTCGTGTTTGGCATCAATGTGTGTACTGTGTGTAGCTTACTAGTCGTTTGTATGACCCGCGGGACTCTCGAGTGTCTAGCCTGTCCAAATGCTGCTTGACAAGATGCTCACACGGTGCTCGACTTCAGTGCATCTTTGTATCTCTGGTAGAATCTCTCTTTTCCTGGGCTAAGTGATGGAAATGCATTTATTTACATTTTGTTCATGATACGCTGTTTGGAAGTTCGATGCCTATTTGTGGAATCTGATTCGAGAGCAGGTTCGGGATGTTTGTAGTCATTTTGTTTTACGGTACTCACGGTTCCCTACCTTCTGTATATTTGGGCATTTTTAACATGTGTCTATTGTGGGCCAACCTGACTCCTTGCTTAACCATGCTTCGTTGCCTGCCTTTAAGGTTCAAGTCCGGTAAAGTTGATTAATCTGTTAATTAACAAACTTGTGCGAGCGTCAGCTTCATAAGCAGTGTACATAAAAATAAGCAGGTACCTGGACCTTACCACAATGCCGTATTATTTCAGGAAATTAGTATTTCAATAAGTACTATATTTGTTAGGTGCCCAGGGAAGTACCCTAATCTTTCGCTTTTCATACGTATCACACCAAATTGAATGGAGCTATACTGCACACCGTGACACACAGAGGTACTCATTTGCAATTACAGTTGACTGGTTCATTCGTAATCAGGAAACAAAATGGACAATGAGGGAAAAGAGTAGAGAACTTAATTTCTCTTCTCTTTACTCTTAGTAACTCTTTCCCTTCACATTACCTCAAGACATGATATAGATAACGGCACGGAGATTTCTTTCCTCACTTAGCGACAATGATCCGCAGCTACCGTCGGAAGCGGGTGAAAACGTCTACTTTTTTCTGTGTCACCTACGAGAGATATTTTGACATAGTAAATATCTCCACAAGGCGAACCTTGCACTCACAAGACCCTATGAGTACAATATCTAGTCATTCCCGACTCTTAATTCTCATTTATGGTGATTGCATTAGGATTAGCTTACACAAGCAGCTTTGCAATATTTAGGCTGTCACATTACGTACAACTGGAAAAGAATTACCAATCGGTTGCATTAAATTCTGCCAGAGAGCAGATGTTGTGATCTTGGAGGGTATCCATACAGGGTGGAACTGTTTCATGCTCTATATACATGTATGTCTATGTGTATGGCACGTGCGTGCAAAGTATGTAGAACGTTTATGCCGTGTAAGTATACAATAAAAATGTGGGCACCAAGAAACCGAATGCGACCTCAGGAAGATGCAAGCTCAAGAACAACACAACATTTCAAAAATTTGTTTATTATGTTCCCTTACTAAGCATGTACATATCTACACAGAGCAAGTCAGAAACTTGGCAATCAAACATGCGGACGTCGGGCTGACCACATCCCGACCGCTCGATAATCCCTTTCACAAAGCAAAATACATTGATCTCGTAATCTTGCTCAATGGAGGTGAGCACGCCAAAGCCGTCTGCCCCTTTAATTCTCCTCCATTAATTGCGACCGTTATGACCATGGGCTTGCGCGCGAAAAACGACGAAGACCGAAAGAAAATCTGAAGCCACGCTCTCTCGGCCGACGACGGATCACGCTACCGTGACCCTAGTGCGCTAATTCGTATATAAATACAATCACTCCCCCTCAGGACACTTGAGAAGGACACACTTGGAATGGATGGGTACATGATACAAAAAGTTTGCCTGCATATATTACAATTTGTACAAGTTCCTTGACATCCTTGGCAGCAATCACTAAAATGCTGGAAGAAAACACAATTCTTAAAAAAAAACATATTTGACATGATGTGAGCACTGCGTCCTGCACTGCCTGGAATGGACAGACACTCTCGCTCGCCAAAAACTGGGGTCTCCACAAATCACAGTATTTTGGTAGACTAAGGCACTGTTTCGCTCCGGCTTTGCAGAGCTTGGCAGGAATGAACAAACACCTCTACGAACCCCCGCTCCAATGGACACGGTTGGCAACTCTCATCTCAAACTTATGCCAGACACCGTTAAGTACATGTGGCGGCGGAGGGTGCCGAGAAGCTGCAACACATGCGAGTTGGGCACCAAACCGAGATCGGTTAAGCGGTGGTGCAGGTAAAGGGTAAAGGTTTCGCAATGGCCATCTTTTATCTTGCGCCCAGTGTTTATGCAGCGAAAGAAATTAACAGGCGTACCGACACTTCACAACAGTCGGAAAAGAGAAGAGAAACTGCCTCGATCCAAATTTCGTCCAGTACACACAGAAGGAGATGACCCCATTCGGCCAAGCAAGCGAGCATAAAGTTAAAATGGAACGCAATAAAAAACTGTGAAGTTCGAGACAAGATAAAGAATATGTTCCTGTCAGCAGGTACCTCGCAATTACAGGACCTGGACAAAAACACAGGGGAAGAAAAAGGAGCAAAGGGATGAAAGTTGCCAAGCGGAATCCACCCCACTCCCTACACTGCAGTTGGGGAAGGCGGAAGCCGGGGCACATTGTTGGAGTGCGGGTTCAAGTCGACCAAAGTAATGTGATTTGTGTCGCTTCCCTATACGCCCACCAGGGCGCGGGGTGTGAACAGGACGGCTGCTTCGCTGTTAACCACGTGCACCAGGGCCAGAGACACGAGGAAGATGACCACGCCCAGGCTCAGGGTGGTCACCTGCTGCTTCCAGCTCGGCGTGAGGAATATCCTCAGGGACGCCTCCTCCCACACGCTTTCCGTCCACGTCGAGTACTCCTCACTCCCCACATCTGCGGAAGAAACGGGCAGCCAGACGACGGCCGTCAGTTGGGGGCTCCGATATGGCGCTTGGAGGTGGGTAAGTTGCGCAAATTTTGGTGCCCCGCTGCACAGTCCAATGTGCTTCACTTTGCACTCTTATACAGTCAAATTCCTTTACAACGAACGGCTTTTAGCGAAGAAACCGTTATATAGAACAATTTTTATCCCGGTCAGCACTCCACAAGACTGTATGTATGTTTCAGATCTTTATAAAAAAAATTCCTTCTTAGTGGAACTACTGAAATAAAGTGAGTTTCCAGTTTGGGTGGTGAGACTCAGGTCCGATACAACAGAGTTTAAAAGAAAATATTTGCGACACGCAACAAGCGGGACTGAAGAGGAGCAATGAAAAAAAAGAGGAAGGCTGTTGCGTCTCTCTGGCATTGTAAATTATAAGAGGAGACAGGGGGATCAGAACTAACTTTCATACTTCTAGTCTGATTTTGATTAAATTTAGTACACATGCTGGCAATGATAAGATAGTAAACCTGTCCAAATCATGCCGACATATCTTTTGTACTTTCCGAGTTATAGCATTTTTCTGCTTTAACTTTTGTGGAGAGCGTAGAGAGCCGACAAAATAATGTACAACTCAGTTTGAACTCTTAACATTTTTCTGAGATGTTCACTATAAACAATGACATCCTTAGTTTTGCAGTATTAAAAAAAATCTTTCTTTTTTTTAATTTTTGACTGGGTGTGTCAGCAGAAAGTAGCAGGCATGCAGAAGGCAGGAGCATGATTGTTCTGAAGAATAATATTGAAAATACGAGCACTACTGCGTACAGTGCCATCTGGAGAATTTAATAAAACAAATGAAACCAAAATATTCTACGCAGTTGCCAAGGTATTGGCTGCACGAGTTATGTGAGTGATGAAAATATATGATGAGAAAATGCAATTTGAGACTTCAACTGAAGTTCAGTGCTTAGAAGTCACCAGGTGTGTAGCTGTAAAAGCCTCAGCGCAGTTCAGAGTCCAGGTTGTGAATATTGTTGGCATAAGGTATTGCTGAGAAAAACGTTCAGTGTAGGAATTTGGACGATGAAAATCTCATTTTTGTCTGTTGCTGCAAAGTCTCTTCCTTCACCAGAGAGCCCAATTTTTAGCTGCGTCGTCGACTGAAAATTGAGCGACGGTTTCCGCTATGAAATTTGCGAACTGCTGCAAATTTTCATCGTGGTGGTCGTCCACCATGGTGGGCAAAGTACTAGAACTTAAAAATAAGTACAGCTAAGAAAAGTGGCTGGTGAGAAAGAGCGTGCCATGGATGTTAGGGGCAACAATGAAACCGCCGAATGGAAGTGCACACTTTGTCCACGTGACAAGGCGGAGCCAATCAGAGGCCCGAATTTTCATCCTATCTACTTGCAAAATTTTCCTATTGGCGCCCCTGCATTAAACTCGAGAGAGAAGATGAAAAGGGAAGGAGAAAGGCGAAGGGACAAGTTTTTTACGACAATACCAAGATGGCAGCGCTCAGAAGTGTGGTTGCTGGGATATGACAGCATGAAAAACGTGAATTTTTCGTCAATTTCGCTGAATCTTTTACCAGATGGCTTGATGAAAGTAATTATTTATGGTACTTTGAGCTTCTCTTCAGCCAAAAAACTTTGAGATGACATACAAGAAGGGCCACAGAACCGAAATCCGTCACTTTCTAAAAAACAGCATTTTTTTACAATTTTCGCGATTTGACCCCACGTCCCCCTTAAAAGAAGAAAAAGGAGGGGCACGGGAAGAGAGCGGGAATTGCCCCGAAATAAAAGCAGTTTTCCTTCGGCAGAAAGGAGCCACCCTGAATGAACGCTGTTGACACTGGGAAAAGTTATGATTTTGATTTACAGATGTTTGGTTTACGAAGCTTTTTCTTTTTACCATTCCGAAATAAGAACTACAATGTCGTTGACGGTGTCCACACTGCTCCTTCCTTCTGCGTGCTGTCATAGAGTGCATCTACCCTCTATATTGTCAGCATCTCTAGCTCTATCAGAGTGGTGATGCACAGATTGATTACTGCTGCCACACTAATGCTTTGATATTGAAAGCTGTAACAAGAAGCTGATAAAAATAAGGCTTGCATTTTGCATGTATGGGTAGGAGCAACAGATGCTGTCCTTTCTAGTCTAGTTCATTCTCTTACTATGTATACTGCATTACAACTGTTACAGGCAGCTAACACTATGACCTCTGAGCAGGGCCCTTTTTGACAGTTACCTTTGCAACGAATATTTTCCTCGAACCCCAAGGTTGTAAGGGAGTTTGACTGTACAGCAAACCCCATCTGCCACAAACTCGACAGCTGCGTGCAATCTGTTTGCTATAAGCGAAGTTGAAGCAAAAATAGTCCCCCCGAAAGTCGGAGATGTAAAAAAACATGGGTCATATTAGGTGGGGCGATTTACATAAAATTATTGAAAATTTTGACAGTTGTTCGTAACGCATTCGTTATAACCGAAAATTTGTTACAGTCGGGGTCATTATAATTAGATCACTCTACACAAGGTGAGCGATATCACCGTATTCACAGGGAGCAAGTGACAGTTGCTTTTCTGTTTTTCTTTGTTTGAATAAACAAAATCTGCAACCTCTAAGGGACAGAATGTTGGACAACAAAAGGGTTTAGAATGACCGTGCGCAAATGTCTAAACGGAAAATATCCCCAAAATTTACTCCCCCGTTTTTGTACTCAGTCAGTCCGCAGTAGCATCTGTTAAAATGACCACAATAATAAACTGAAATAAAAATAAAATTATGCGCTTTGCAAAAAATACAACACGGCAGTGATCAAGTCTCAGACCAACCTTCAGACTCAAATGCAGGGGACTTTGCAATTGTGAACATTACGGACGACTTGACGCAAATCCCTGAACTGTTACCTTCTGGACCATCCATCCAGTCAAACTGAAATACCTGCAACAGTTCAAGACACATCATGTTAAATCACGCAAAGAGCAAAGCAGAGAAAGAATTTCTATTTCCTCCCCTCGAGACAAAGACTAGATTTATTTATTTTCATACGCTAGACGGCTTCCACTAGGGGAGAAAGTATAAAGAGGGACCTTTCAAAAATATCACAGTAAGACGTGTCATATGTGAAATGTGACAACTAATTATTAGTTACCTAACAAATAAAAACAATTACAATGTATAATGAATTATAACCATTATAAACGACAAGAAGTGATCGTAAATTTATGCCACAAAATGCTCAAGAAACGTCACCCCGAAGAACGACCCATGGGCAAACAATTACATGCAAGAAACAAAAAGGAATTTGCACAGAAATCAACGCAAGAACGATACAACGAGCATATTGTACGATACCTTATCCAATTGTGTGCGACTAGAACAGTTGTTCCTCGGAACATTTTCCACCACCGTTCCAGTGAAGTACGAGAGCACAAGCTTTGTCAGCCTCGCCGCAGGATGTATCATGCTGCCAGTCGGGTCCACGCTTATGTACAGGGAAAGTGGGTTGCTCTCTGCGAGGACCGTGTGCAACAATTTACCGATTAGGCCTGAGGTTTTTGAATGGTTACTGCTAGGCCTTTCGTATTTATTTGTGCGCAAGTTTGCATGTAAGTAATTCGGACAAACTGAATTTGGAGAAGGATCTCCGATCATCTAACGCCTCCTGTGTCTAAAATAAGCATATAACTCACATACCATAACCTCAAAAGCTTCAGGCCCCATTTATCAACAGCCATTCCTAAAGATCACCCCTTGCAAAAAATCCCAGGGCCTAGACATTCACGAGGCAACAAACGCTGGTAGCCACCTGCCCAGTCATGTCAACGCTTTGACGTTGGACACTTTTAACTCTGGCCTCTCCACTTCTTCACAGACCTTTTCGTCACTCAACGGAAAACCCAAGGCGGTGTGAAATCTGAAGCACGAGCCCACTTACTCAGCGGCCGGGTGACCAGCCTGTCCAGGACCTCGTGGAAGAGAGCACAGGAAGCATTCATCACGTAGCACTCTAACAGCTCCTTCACCTGCGACCAAAAAAAAAAAAGTCACAGTCTCATCCTCGATTCCAAAGCACGAAAGCTCCTACTCTGAGCCGCTCTTGAGGAACTTCGACAGGATCCTTTCCCGTGAGCAGTTTATGCACGGCAGAAGCGACGGCAGATGCCACCCTCGTCAGGTGCTCCGCGACATCGTCCAAGGTCCTGCCGGTGCTGTTCAGGTTTTCCGCCGTGTCAAACATGCTGTTGTAATACCTGAGGGAAAGAGTGCCACGTAATGAGCATGCGTTGTCTGAAAACGGTTCCTTGCAGGTTCTCACTCACCGGTTCTCGAATGTCCCGTCGTGGTTGGCGATGTAAACTGCCGAAATGTTCTTGTCCTTCCTCAGGAACCTCTGGACAGAGGAAGGCGGGAGCGCATGGCCGGCAGAAGACGTGAGGAAGGTTAAGTTCGCCTCTTTGAACGCTGACTCTTTGAAAGTTTTGACAAGTTCGGAAACCTGGAGGAAGGAGATGTCGCATTTCACAGTGTCGCCAGGAGTCAAGGTAACTCAGCTCAATTCAATTCAGACTTTATTTACTTATCTGATTTAAATGTCCCTGTATCGTTAAGTTTTTTGCGGTATAGTAGTGTACGAGCAATGTACTTAGCCCGACGAGTTTGCATTTTTAGGATGCGTTCATTACAATTCCCTAATCGAAGGACACACGTGACAGGAACCAAACTTATCGAGATTCAGCACGACACTACATGGACGACGCTATGAGAACTAGAAGCTGTAAAATAGAAAAAAGCGGATATACAACCAGACGCGCAACTTACAGAAGCATTGACTTTGGCATCCTTGGTACTCAGAGGATCAGTATGAATGTAGACCTCTGGCTTGTGCGGTGCTAACTGACCGATTTCAACAAAATGCAAAATGTGATGAAGGCCCAGCTGGGCAGGCTCCACGCCCGACGTTACTGGCGGCTCTGGAAACTGGCCTTTCTCCATGTCGTACACCATACGGCTCGAACCTATATAGTCGAATGCTTCCTGCAAGGAAAGACGCGTGCTTTAGCACTTGACGCTAGCTTCGTCGAGATGGCATGCAACCCACAAAATATGCAGACCACATGCGAATCGTATTCAGAGCATGACCAGCATTCGATAACCAATTACGGCCAACTTGATACTGGCAATCAGTTCTCCCGTACCACACTGAGTACAGAAAAGACAGGCTTAAGACTTACGCCGTTGAAGATGGCGAACAGGACGTTCTTCTGCGGAGGCACTCCCGCACTCTCATTCATGAGCTTGAGCAGATGCGCCACGGACAGGAGCGTGACGAAGCCCGTCACCGCCGAGTCTGCGCCCGGGGCGATGTTGTCGAACATTGAAAACGTGTCCAACTGCGGAGACAGAAAAAAGCAAAGCTCAAATAAGCAGTTACGCACGCTTACAGAGAAAGTAAAAAAAAAAAAGAGATAGGAAAGGCACCCTCGATCCAATGACGATGACCGAGCGATTGTCGACAGCCTTGTTGTTGTATGTCGGATGCAGGGTGGAGATGATGTTTCTTCCGGAGAGGGGGTCGCAGTAGCGTACTGTAACGACAGCAGCTTAAGTGTTTCTCGAGAGCACCTAATACAAAGATAGAGAGGAAACCCGTCTGGGGAAGAATGTCGAGGCTCACCCGGATGCAGTGTGCTTGCTATATTGCTCCTCCTTAGACAAGTCACACTGTCCTTCGCTGCACTCATCCTGCTCTTCAGCTGAGCAGCACACAATGCCTTGCTTGCATCCTTCTGTGTGTTGAAGGTGTGATAGCACTATTGGGAGAATGACTGTAATTAGGCTATGAGGCCGACATGTCGCAGAGAGCATTAAAAAATGCTTTCATGTCACTGTTCGATGTTCCTTGATTTTTTTCAAGTGCTACAGAAGCTCGTAAAATATTTTTTTGAGCATGTACAGGGGGTAATGCTGTACAAAAATGTGCGTAAGTTCGAAAATACTTTACGTCAATGTGTGTCGTAGGTCAAAGCAATAGTTACGAAGACTTTCAAAAAGTGCAGGTTACACAAAAACCTTGCTAGCTCAGCGAGGAGACGTTGGTTCCGTACCTTATTCACCAGAAAATCTATGCTCGTTTCGTTGTCCAACATGAAGATTGGGAAACGCCAATGGACAAAGAACATGTTTAAAGCGGGATTCTGTGGATTCCAGCTTCCTGTGGCGCACCCTGCGTAGTCTTTGTCTTCAGTGTACATACCTGTCGGCATAGGAAGACAACAAATCTGCTTATAGCAGACACAGCACCTCAATATTCAAGGAAAAGGGCGACAGAATATGACAGAGAGAGTAGCCCTCAACGACGATATTAGGAGGACCGGCTCACCCATGTTCCGGTTGGGACAAGACTGATCGGGGGAGAAACCACGTTGCGGAAGGGCCTTGTTCCTGATGACGATGACACCCGTCACGTGGCTGGAGTCGTGCAGCAAGGTCATGTTGCCCCTGGAATAGTTGTTGTGTTAATGAAGTAGTAAACAGTTAGGAACATACACGAACCGACACTATACGGTGGAAACTGGGGGACTATTCTGACACGAGGTGGCGTCTTTGAGACTTTTTGGCAGTATTTCGTTCAAAGTCAGGGCACAGTATATTGAACTTACTGTCGGTGTAAAAGGTGTAGAGAAGCACCTTTTGAGCAACGCGAGCCTTGAAAAACACAGTGTGCGAGAACATCCTACTTCCTTTGTTTTTATAGCAGGATGTAATGGCATGGTATGGTACGGGAAGACAATGACATTTTTCCACATTTCTTGCATTTCAGTCAATACAGGGGAACTTCAGCAAAAACAAAAAGCTGTCTTTTGTACTCACATGTTGAAGAAATTCATCGGGAGAACTGCTATGTATTTAACGCTGGCTTCACTCTTTATGATGTACTGTATATCATCGTCAGATGAGACCACGTGGACAACTCCAACGTTTCCAGTTCGATCAGCTAGAAGATGCATTAATCAGTACATTGGCCAGACGAAAAAATAAAGTCGAAATTTGAAAAAGCGGCTCGCACTAGCTTCTGTGAAGCACTTACATGAACATCCAAACTCATGGGTGCCATTCAATCTCTTGAAGCAGAAATAATCTGCCTGAAGGTCGTGGTAGATCTTTAAACTTGTCCTATCTGATAGCACTTCATTTCGGGATACAACTGTAACAAGTATTACGAATGACTGCGAAGCAACGATAGGTGACACCACAAAAGAGAGATACACAGAAACGTGTGCGCTTCCAGCTGTAGGGGCATATATTTACAACCTAAAACAGTTCCCACACGGTACTGTGCAACTTCTCTTTGAGGAAAGCCAGTGGATTTGTTATACTAGTCCCATTAAATGCCTGCAGCGCCTGTGCGAGTAGCACAATGCAGTGACTCATTTGGTGTTCCGGAGCTGTCATGTGCGTAGCCGATACTCTCCCGCATTCTTGCTCACAGGTTACGACCGCGTTTTGTGCATCAATGAGTCTCGACTATTTGGGTGAAGTCGGTTATGCTACTCCAGCAACTCACCGCAAATTAAAAGATGTATGAGAAAGAAATCACATATTCTCGCCCGATAAGACACCGCCATGACTTGACGTCGGCAGCGCCCCACTCCGTTCGTCCAATGTTGCTCACTCGAGGCTGTTGTATTCTGCCAAGCCTGTGGCATGAAACAAAAACCGCGCCATTAAACGTCTGCACGGTTGTACGATTGTACACCTGGGGTCGGATTCATAAAGCGCTCGTACGATAAAATTTCTCTTAACTCTGTCGTACGATAAAGTTACGACAAAGCCTGGATTCATGAAGCGCGC
>JARGYV010100031.1:0-11332 GCA_029532675.1 Ornithodoros moubata
CCCTGGAGCCTCTAGTGGTAGTGTGCATTGTATTTCTCCCGAAGTCTTACCTTTCGCAGTTCATTTGGAAAGCGAGATTGAAAAGCACACGAGGTAATGCGAATGGCGAGTTTTCTCCTTCAAGAATGGGCTCACGTCCTCTAGTGTACCCTGCACTTATACTTTCACCACAGCGTGTTACCCCTGTTCTCTTTTATGCGGTGAATATTCGCAAGAGTTTTCGCACAATTAGTACTTTTGTAACTCATACGTGGTAGCAACATAGGAAGTCATGGAACTGCAGTGTCATGTCATTTACTGCATACATTGCAAAGAGTCCCACAGTCGTGAACTGGCCATCTTTGTTGCCCACTTTACAAGAACTGGCACGAATCATCCAGAACCATGGCTTGTTAACTTGTATTTATTTATTTTTCTCACGGTTGAACACGCGGTCTTGAGGTCTTCCACAATTTTGACAACGTTACACGGGGTCCGTATCCGTTTCCTGGCTAACGATAAGCACATACCAAAAGAGCAAAAAAAAATCTGACTCGATAGTTTGACAGCGTTCGTTGTGCCACGCGCACATCACTCGAGTAAGAAACTCCATCTGTGGCTCTCATTTAACGCGACTTCTAATGTCAATGAAAGTCGTAAGTGCCGTCTCATGGGATAACGGCCGTTTCATTTCCCGTTTTTTGCCTTTCCAGATTCTGGGCCACCGCTAGTCATGCTTTCTAGTTTAATGCATAAGGTGCTGAGATCATCATCCGTTGGCACCTTACGATCTAAGCACCTTCACTAAGTCACAAGCACGACTGTAATGACATAGAATGTCGCTGATTTTCAGAACCACTAACAGCGCGTCAGTGGGGCTGGCTTTTACATATACGTAAATGGTATTTGCAAACGTTTAAGAAACGAGGAGGCAACCTCGAGGCGCAGAGCGTTACCCCCGTTCAGGTAAAGTGGTCAGAAAAATGCAAGCTGCCCTGACATTGACCCTCTGTTCATTTGGCACGACGTTTTAGAAGATCCACTTTTTGCAGTTTTTATTAGTTGCGGAGTTCCATGACGCAGCCATCTTGTCCTGGAGCTCTTGGTCGGCCCACGGAAGCACTATGCACATGAAAATCCGCCCTGTGCGACTATCGGTCGGGAACATAGACACTGGTGAAAAGGCTTCACCTCCATCGACGAACTCTCGAATTTTCGCGTATATTTCGGGATAATGTCTCGCTAGGTGGACACCACGTGTCTCCAGCTGTTTCTCCACTTGTCGCAGCCCCTCGAGTCGTTGTCTGTGCTGTGGTACTACACCGTTTGTACCGGCAGGTGGCGGCACAACCGGCAAGATGAGCGTCTGTACGTCGTCCTCCGGCAGCGGACTCGTCAGACGTAGCTTCATCGCTTTCACAACCATTTCGCGCGAGATGGCGCTGATACCGGCAGGCGTTGTCACTTCTTGCGTTACGCAGACGGCTACCAGAAGGACCAACTTTCGGTCCGGGTCGTAGTCGTCGCAGAGCGAGCGCACTTGAGCGTAAACGCGGGCTCCCATGTCGTGAGGAAGAATGTCTGTTCGTGGAATGTAGAACATTTGGCCACGTACCGAGTCCCAGCCACCTTCGAGAAACTGAGCGGCCTTTTGTGGTCCGTGGAAGACCATGCGGACGACACCGCGCCCCCGTGACATAAATCCCCGCTGGGCGCATACGGAGAGGTGGTGACGGGAAGTGGGGTCGTGGCGTATCTTCTGCAACACTTCCTGGCATAAGTTGGAGACCCTGGTGAAGGGGCAGCGCCTTGACTCCCGGTGGTGAGTGCGGCACACGCGGCTGCAGAAGTAGCTGTAACACGTCGGGCACGTGTGCACCTTCACCTTGCCACTGGTGTCGGTGGCCAGGACCCTTTGGCAAAGGTTCCACTGGCATTTCACGATGGCTGGTTGTTCGGGAAACGCTGTCTGCGATGTAGATTCAGGATCGGATGTGTCAACTGGGGCTGAGCCGCTGGTGCTGGTAGAAGTGCAAGTGGTGACGTTGGCGAGGTCGCTCGGTTGGTCAGTGGAAGATTTGCCATCTGAGCGGGGTTCCGCGGTGCGGTCCGTTGCTGGGTGCGTTGCTTTTTCTGCAAGATGGAATTACTTGTTAAGCGTGGTTTCGCACACTACAAACCGTGCTCGAGCTGTAATTGAGGTAATCAGCATTTCTGCAGGGGGGAGTAAAAAATTCTCAAGAGGGATGTAAAGTGTTGGTAAACCAATTTCTTTTGTGAAAAAAAAGGGGGAAGTTTATATATTTCTTATGTTGAACCTTTTCCGGGAACACACAATATTTTCTGGCGTGAAGATGACGTGGGGCGAACGGACCAAAACACTAATCTTGGCGAAGGGACCTGACATGGTTTCTGCCAGTGTGTGTATGAGGGGGTCCGCTAGGTTTTTCAGGTCATTCTAACTGTTTTCGTCTTTTCGGTAAAATCCATGAGAGCATTGTGATGATATCTCGTCATCTGATACTGCGCTCTGACTTTTGTTGCACCCCGCATACTGTTCCACTCCTAAGGGGCAGATGAACAGAGTACGGGAGTATTTCGAGCGGTGGGAAGGGGATTGTGTGTGACAGCTGGCAGTGCGTTCATAAGTGCAGTGCAGTCAGTGCTTTTCAAAATAGACCGTACGCGGGGGCTCTTCTAAGAAGTTCTAGAGTTGAACATGTTTGTCTTTTATATTTTTTGCATAACCTCCTACGTCGTTTCCCTTCGGTTTCACGAGTGCTGCGTCATTATTGCACTGTGTGCCTACCCGTTGAGCAGAGTTGCCCCAAAATGGCGGCTGCTCCTTATCCCAACGTAGCCTGAAAAATCTCTGTGGAGCTTGATTTTATGTCGCGCTATTTATTCCTTTCCGACAAATTGTGAACCCGTTTATGTTACACTCTGCTATCGTCATTCGATAATTGTTTATTTATTTGTCCCCTAGTGAAGGCCGCAATTCTTTAAAAGAACAGGTCATAATTCCGCGAAGGTATGCCTTTCCTTTTTCTTTACGTCTTTTACTTATTTTGACTCTATGCTGTTTCCTAACAAGAATCGTGCGTGCTGGAGTGAGTCCTCTTTTCTTCAACTCCGCGCTCCAGATGGCCCAGAAAAAATTAGCCTTATTCCTCCCGTATGCTAATGCGCCTGTGTTCGACTGATTTCCCATGGTTCCAGTGACCCTTTCTTGAGCCCCATCTACGCGTTGCGAGCAGTCATTAAATTCGGCCATGAGGTTCTAAAGATGCCGGTAACCGTAAGAAGGATTGTAAACGATGTGCCAGTCTACACTTCGCAGCCACAACACCAACATGAACGCCAACGTGCATCTTCGCTCTTTATTGAGGAACATTGGAAAACCGTGCAGACGACATTTGTGACAGAAGAAGCAAGGCAGAGTGCACTCGAAGTAACAAAGCAGACGACTGCCTCGCTCGCAAAAGTCACTTACTCTGTGCGATACTCAGCGGAATAAAGTCCTGAGCATGCGCAACGAAAAGTCTCCCGTCCTGGACGCTAGTCAAAAGAGACAGCACATTAGGCTTCGCCCCCTCTATCCCTGTTCAGAAGCACGTAACGCCAGACTGTCATCTGCTTGTGAGACGTCTCAAAATGGGTGAAAGGATGGGCGTGGACGGATACCTTGACAAACGACGACTTCAGGCGAATGGTCGTTTGAAGACCCGCTCGAACATGTCTGCTGCTGTGGTACAGTCAAGTGGATGTCGCTGACTGACCTGTGAGTGTCCAGGGTGTCGGGCAAAGGCGGGAAACGACTGTCGTGTTTCAGGATGGAAATAGGCGTCGAGGGTCGAGCCCCCTCGCTGCCACGGCGCCCCCCTCGGATTTCGGGTGAAGATCCTTGCGTGAGGAGGCTGCGGATCCCTGGGGCAGCAAATGCTGAGTTGTGGAAGAGTAAAAAGCCCTGTTAACTATTAAGCATGCACAGGGGTGTGGAGTCCATGGGGAAGCTTACAGACATGCCGTATATCCGGCGATACAGGACTTAGCGTAGCTGTTTTCGACGGTGTTTCTAATCTGGTAGAGTGTGAGGGAGAGATGTCTGAAAGCGCCAGCAAAGAGGACAGCATGTCTTCTAGTGTGACGTCGTCTTGAGAGGTAAACTGTCGTTCTGCAAATAAAATAAAAAAAATTAATAAAATTGATTTGACAAAATTACACGCCCAACGTGGGGCTCGAACCCACGACCCCGAGATTAAGAGTCTCGTGCTCTACCGACTGAGCTAGCCGGGCACGGCAGAGGTTGTGGACAAACGGCAACCGGTGTGGAGGTTGAGATTTGATTCAGTTGGCTTGGTTGTCACTGGTAGAAGTGGCAGGAAAAGGCTAAATCGTCTCTTGAAAATTCTGGTATTCCTACTGCAGAACTACTCTCACTTCTTAGGAAGTAAGAAGCTCACGAATATAACTAGTAGTGGTAATATGACCACTACTCAGCAGCTAAATCCATTTGGCGCGACAGGCAAGAATCTGTAAGCGGATGGCAGCCCCCGCCAAGTGCGCACATTATAAATTCGTAGAGAAATAATTCGTTTATGTGAAGCGTCAAACGTATGAAGTGTCACATTTCGAGATATTCCGGCGTTGGCAATCCCAACGATTCCCCTCCAGATGGCAGGACCGGTCGCGTTCTCGGCGTTGTCTGCGACGCTGTCGATGCTATAATGGCGGTTTCTACTCGTCCTGTTGTGCAGTACGTCGTTGTTCGTGGCGATCTTTTGACAGAGCTGAAGTGGCCTACAGGGGCAGTGATCGCGCAAGCATGTCATGCTTCGTCCGCGGCGATGCATCTCTTTAAAGACGATCCCAACACACAGGCCTATACAGCGGATTTGGACCGCATGCATAAGGTGGTCCTTGTGTCGCCCAACGAAAGCAAGCTGCGAGATTTGGCTAACAAGTTGCAAGAAGCAAAAGTGGATCATAAACTGTGGATTGAGCAGCCGGAGAACACTGCTACGTGCCTGGCAACGAAACCGTACCCGAAGGATGAAGTTCAGTCTTACTTCAAGCAATTTAAACTATTCAAATGACCTGTAGTTGTTCCTAATGTTGTATAAGGTTCATCACCCCTCTCTCATGGACGGGATAAATTGTATCATACGCATGAGAGGATTGTAACCATGGGTGCTCACTCAAATAGGGCTGATGCAATCGATTTCCGTCTCCGGAGTTTCTCGGCGGCTATGACAGATGCATCGGTGCACAGAGTGCTTTTATCAGTGAGACTGCAGACAGATGTGAGAAGACTTCGTGTTAGGGGATGGTCTGCTATTCATAGCCGCCAGCTTCCAAGACAGAAGCAGAGTGAAGGCAATGAAGACAGGTGCCGGTCGGTAGAATCAGAAAAAGTTATTTCTTTCTTTCCTAAACGGAGTCTCGAGTGCTTTGAACCCTGTTAGCCTTGGCTGAAAACTGAGCTGTTGGTAGAGCACTCAAAGGACAAATGATTTACTGTGCGAGTCGGCTGCAGGTCTGGATACAGTGCTCACGCGTATCAAGAAGGATCCCGCGCCTTCTTGCCAATAATCTATGGGCGTGTACGTGATCAGATGGCCTTGAATGGCTACGGAAACGTTGTCGAAGCACGCATTGTGGCACGTTTTGGCCACGAGCACCTTATCTTGTACAAGCAATTTATAATTCTAGTAGGGAGAAAAAAAAATCCACGAGTGATAGCTTCGACCGCACATCTGTGTATGACTGACTGCCTCCATTGACTACCTGTCACGAGCACGATCGCCTCATTGGCTAATTGCTATCTGCGCCATGCACCACCACCACCGTGTGTGTGCACTATCAGGAAACGGGTAGAAGTAAGCGTAATGAACTGCGCCAGGCATATTTCTGATAGAAGCTCCAGGCTATAACCTCCAGGTTGTCGACTGTCGCCACAAAATGTTCAAAGCATTAGCCGCGTGTTCGAGACATTGAGTGGCAGATGGTTACTGCACACTTGCGCCTGGAAATACGGCCTGCACTGCACTGCCTCACGCAGCGTCAGAAACCAGCGGGATCGAACGGTACTGTCGCTTACAAGGTCAGGCACGAGTATGTTGCGCAGGGAAAGAATCTACATTCTCTATGCTCTGCTTCCGTCGGGCCCAACGCATTCAGCGCGGAGGAACAGTTCGTGCAACGCACCGCCCTCCTCACCACGTGGTGCCCTAATCAAGCGGAACTGTTTCTATCCTGGTGTGCAAGCAGCGTCAGTGTAGCCCACCGGCAGAGCAAGCGCCGAAGACGAAGACGCCTTGCACGCGAAAGGGCCCTCAAGCCTCATATCCCAGCCGACAAAGAAAAACGTACAACTAGCCAAGTGAAGAAAAGGTGCACTGTAGCTAGGAGGCGGGCAAGAGGATTACTGGGACATACTTTTACGTCACTTTCGAAACGGCTATCCACTCCCGGACCCGTAAACGCAAAGCTGCAATCTTTTATGTTGTGCCGAAAAGTTTGTTTTCTGTAGGATTATTTGCAGTGCATGTTGTCCTTCTCTGTCGAAAGTCTTGAAGGTAACTTTCTTGAAGCCAGTCGTGTGTTGTGAAACAGGTTTTCGCTCTGTACGAACCAAAAGAAAGCGAATGCGTTTCGACGCGCTTCTCACACTTTGGGACGATTCGAGGGGACGTCAGGACAGAGAGATGTCGCATGCAGGGGCCGGACAGGTGTAATTTACAACGTCAGAGGACACCTCGTAGACTGTCCTCGACCGGAGCACCAAACAACCCCACGCTTACAAACCGGAACGTGTTCTTCGCATTTTCGAAAGACAGGTAATAGCTGGGTAGACGGCTCACATCCAGAAAGATTTTTTTTTTTTTTTTGTAAGAAGGCGAGAGAAAAGGGGCTGCGTGTACTCTGGGGGATCAGGTGAACGCTGGTTGCATTTCTGCCCCTAGTCGCTAATGCTTTTGCGCATGCGTCACTCTCTTTACTTGTGTACATAAATAAGGTACACAAGGTTAGTTCTTCTTATGGTCTAACCTGAGTCCTTTCTTATTTCGTTTTTGATTTTCTCTACTTGGCGACCAGTGTTGGCAGAGTGTGTTTGCATCTTGCAACGTCGTGGTATGGGAATACAGACTTGAGAATGGGGAACTTCGGGGGCTGAAGTCTTCCATATTTGCGGGATGTGACGCATGTTAAAGAAAGTATTCCGGCATGCTTGCCGCAGTGCAGGCGCAAAAAGACCGCCGGAGACACAGAAAGAAAGAGTCCACCACCATTGGTGAGCTGGATTTTAGCCCGGTACATACATAACACTACAGTGTGGTCGGCATCCAGAGTGGATGCCACACATTAGCCACACATTATTTCGCAACTTCTTTAACTGAACTTCGCTAAAAAAAAAAAAAGAATCGCGTACCGAATTGCTCCGGAGAACAAACTCCATCATACTGCCAAAGGAGGAGAGACTTACATCAATCCACGACCGTTATTAGTGCTGGTCAAGACGTTGACGCAAACTGATGCCCCAGGGGTTCGGCCAAAATGGCCGTGCTCGCAATTTGATGCCAATACAGGAGAGACGTTCTTATTTCTCTGCACTCACGTCAGTCGTTGCCAGCTGTTTGCCAATGGCGTCAAGATGTTAGCGAAAGGTCTCTCCTGCTTGCGATGGACCCCACATTATCTCTCAGTACGTCCAGCACATTTCGCCGCAGCCTTAGACGTCACTTGTGCGCATATTTCCGCCACGAACAGGGTGGCAGTAGCGGGTCCCTTTGCACCACAGACCGTCACAAAAAAGGCGTACGCCCACCGTTTCCAGCAAATAGGGTCAGGAAAAGATATCATTCGGTATGGCGATTGGTCATCGCCGTGTTATGCGGTGAAGTTCTGTTTTTAGAGTGTACTGCAGCCACTATTCAGCACTTTTTCATGCACTGTCAGAAGCTGAAAGACGAACCCCCTAAAGTCAGCTTGCAGTCGTCGACCTCTGCCCCTTTGATCTCTAGAAACTATGTCGACCCTCACTGTAAGTTTCTGAACACTTTTTTGGCTGTAAACCAATTGCACTCTGACTCCTTTTTAGCCGGACATTAACAGCGTCTACCAAATGAACACCCTTCCAGAAAATTTCCTTTTGAGCGGAAATGTACACCTTTTTATAAACGCTGTTTTGTGTAGCTGGCATGTGTATGTTGACGCACATTCACACCACAGACCGCCTGACAACCGCAAAGGGATCCATGATCAACTTCTAGAGTTCCAGAAACGCCTGATACCCATTCTGTAATTTTGCATCCTGTGTATGTAACAGTGAAATTCGAGAAACACTCACGTGTATACACATTTTCTTACGTATACTTGAACGAAGGCGTGCTGTTGAAAGCAATTTCCACGAAGCATAGCATTTATTTATGAAACGAAAACCAGAAATAAGTACAAAATCATAGCAACGTCCCAAAGTCTTCTGGGTACCTATATAAAACAATGGGGTCCCCATAAGCACCATTCACATAACAGCGAATTCCCACCACACGTTCAGCGTTCCCTCATGTAATCATGCGGGACCTGTATAGAGGGACAGATGATAAACACTCTACGTAGCTCAGGGTGACTGACTTGTCTTACTTCGTCACGCGTAATCGCGCCCAGGACACAACCTGAAAAGGTGTTTACAGCATGGGACGACCCCCGTTACTTGGTGCACTCAGCGTGCTCCTTCAAAGGCCTTCTGAACGAATGGCAGTTGATCGTCTCTCTGGCTGGTCACATCTAGTTCTTCATCGTCCCCCTTCATTCACATTTAACTCCTACGCAATGAAATGCCGCAGCATGAAACATCCCATCTCCATCATCCCCACATAATCTACATTGTTGTTGTTTCGTCGAAAGAGAGCCGTGCAGCTCACTAAAGGAAAACAGAATAATAAGAGAGCAGCGAAAATGCGCGCACACGGGTTTCTTGTTGTCATATGTTCTTTTCTTCCTTCGCACATACACTGCCCATGTTTATGTAAGCGACCTTTCATTAATCTGCCATTTATATAATTCTCATTCGTCATATGTGGGCTTCTCTTTTTTTTTTCTTTTTTTTTTTCCTTCGTCTTTGTCACGTGTGATGGACCCCTGCGTGTTTTCGACAGATCCGTACAGTTACGTATACGCTTGGAGGAAGCAAACGTGTAACCATTAGCGCATAACAGAGTTGTTTTCGCTTTGCCTCCACCAGTGGAATTTCCTCTATACGCTCTTTGACGACCTTCGTGCGAGCATTTTTTTGAGTCGGATAATGTCAACTGTTACCGCATGAGAATAGTACGCGTCGCGCTTATTTCACAAGAAGTCTGAAGTTTTGCAGTGTGTGCTCGTGATTGTTTCGTACGTTTTTTTTTTTTTTTTTTTCTCCTCTAAACGCGATAACGCGATACCCACATGAGAGATTGGTATTTTTGAATCACCCACTCCCGATGCAGAAAATGGAACGTACTGCATTGGGTAGAATTGATAGACGTGCCGCCGGTCATATCCACCGAAAAACGGTCCACAGGGGGGTCAGCCTCACAGCCACCCGTTGCCATTGAAGATAAAGGCAATGCCGGTCCAAAGCGCTATCGCTGTATGGGAGCCGCTTCGTCGATATTGGCCATGTACCGGCGCATAGCACAAGAGAAAAAAGAAAGGATAATAATAATATTAAATAGAAGGCTATTTTCTAGCGATTTTTATTCCTCCACCGCAACTAAAAATTATAATGCCTCTCTGTGCAGTGTAAAGGGCTTTTCGTCGGGATATGGGAACGAGGCATGCCAATTTTTACGTTGCCTTTCTGATATGCGCATCGTGAAATAGTTAACCGTAGCGTTCCTCCGAATTATGCCTCACGATACCAGCGGTAATGAACTGTGTACCTGTGTCCTTATCTTCTTCTGCCCTGATCTCTTTGTCTAAGTTGGCCGAAGAAAAAGACGGAAAAAGCAAAATGTTGGGCACGCACTGTTATAGGATATGGTGGGACAGGTGGAGTCTCCGCCTTAGATTTTTATGCACGGTGTTATTTTGCGGTCAACGCGGACTATAAGTATAGTCGGTAGTGAAAAGAGCAACAGGTTCATTGCGGGCTTCGGTACCTGTCGTTTGATAGATGGGTAACAAAGACACTTGTGTTGCTGAACATGGTGAGAGAACGCAAAGGAGACACAGACGGACGGCGAGCAGGAAGGTCCTGGACGCGTAGAGGTTGGCGAGCTGAAGGAAGTGCACAGACCACCCTGCCAAAGCAGGACACACAGGAACAGAGCTCAACAAATTTAAGGACATCAGCGCGAGAACTTTGAGAGCATGCTGGTTGGAATTGAACATGGTGAGAGAATGCAAAGGAGACACAGATGCCTCCTGTCTCCCCTTTGCGTTCTCTCACTATGTTCAATTCCAACCAACATGCTCTCAACGTTCTCGCACTTGTGTTGCTGCCCCGAATACAAGAACTAGAAAAGAAAGAGCAGCCGATGCACCTCTTGCATAGTCCTTCTGCTATGGCCGGAAACGGCTTCTCTCTTACTTCCGGTCACTGAACATCGCTTCAAATAACGAGGAAGAGAAAATACTTTCGTTGGGGCCGGTCTTTGCTGATGCACCTTGCATCCCATACTTGTTGGGGAGAAAGGTGATTGGTGTAATGTTCTCAATTGGGGTTGCTGCATTAACATTAAGTTGCATACTCTCGACTGTTCGAGGTCTTGTAAAGGGTGACTTTCTCCCACACGTTCATGTATCCAGAAGCAACGAACTGAAATCAGGCAACTAGGTGCCCGCAAGAAGCGTTCCCGGTAAATGCTGGCTGTAAATAGTAAGCAAGCTGCTTAACCCCTCTCAATTCAACTTCCGCGTCTGGTCCGCTTTACATATTACCTCTCTCTCTGCGTAGATATTTCACTATACGTTCCATAGCTACACTCTAAAAACAGAACTATCTTTCCGATATATCTTTCCGAATGGCGATTGGTCATCGCCATGTTATGCGGTGAAGTTCTGTTTTTAGAGTGTACTGAAAATGCTTCAGAATAGTTACTGGAGCCCCGTGCCCCAGTAGCGGAACCTCGATTGAAATGCAATGCGAAAGAGACAGGCAACGTGAAATAAGCAGGGGACAAGAAAACACTTGCGTGGAAATACCGTGGCAATAGAGCATGTCTCCCAGGACGGTTCTATAATTTTAGTTGCGAGTGTGCATCTACCTGGCCTTCGAGACCACGTGATACTGTTCGTTCTCGCATGGAAGTATGCCTGATGAACTACCATTTGCGCTCTTTTTGTACGCAGTGGATGCCAAATTTCCCGA
>JARGYV010100044.1:0-14139 GCA_029532675.1 Ornithodoros moubata
TGCCAGTTAGTCCCGGGTAGACCAGTTTGCATCGGTGGTCCGCGGCAGAACATCCCAACAGTTGTGGTGTGCATAAGAAGCGTACTTTAGCCAGGGTAACTGTATAGAAGAAATCATGCCTCATGCATGAAAGTTGTTCCTCTAATGGAAGGTTGGTCGGAAGAGCCAATTATCGAATTATGGAAGGGTAGCCGAAATGAAATCTACACGGATGCCTGAATCAAGTCCGTTTATAAATGCAATTATTCGCCCTTAGATTCCGTCAGGATCGTGGCTATACAAACAGCCATTTCTTGTTCATACGTGCACAGTAGCCGTGAGCTTCTTAGCTATTCCTGCAAGGCGGCCCTCATATCTTTAACGTAGTTGGACAAATGAACATCCTGTACGCAATTTTAGTCCACTTTTCTCTATCATTTCACATCTCTGCTGCGTGAGATTCTTTATCTTCGCAGCATATCGAAAGTTCGTGCGATTTTCTTCGACTGTGTAGACTGTGTGTCTGCTTCATATCGCTAAAATCAGGCAAACTTTCGTCTGCTTGGGCATGTCAATCTATCACGCTCTCACTGAGCGCGCATTTCGAGAGAACGGACGCAATTCGTGAACCGGAGTTGTGGGGCCCACCACAGTTCCACTACCGCTGTTGGGGTCCTCTTGGAACAAAAGGAAACCGACCGTGTAATTCGTCGCGTAATTTTGGCGGTCTGGGTGAACGTTAAACGAAGTCACGAGAGCCTTCTAGGGTGCTGCGTATGCTTATTTGGAGGTGCCGGCGTGCAGGACTTCCACAAGGTCCAGGACAGCAAAGGAGGCCTGATTAATGACTTTAGCATGAAAGGGCTTTCGCGGGTTGGACGTTAATGTGTTGTCTAATTTGCCCGCATGTTCGTCAAGTTCCATGCGATGAGGTCTGGGGTGGTCGGCGGAGAACGTCGATGGTCTCCCCGACGGACCAACGGAGAACGAGGTGTTTTAAGGTGCCAGGGGAGGTGCTGTTGTTCTGCGGGCGAGATGTGGTTTCTTTGTATACGTGTATGTAAGATGAAGGTTAATTGTATTTGTCTCGGCTGTCGGCAGGTGCCGGTATTGATGGTTTTTGGATATGTGGGTCTCGCATGAGGTGATTGACAGCCTTCGGTGGCGCCAGGATATGTTGGTCAAGGTGTCATGGTCTAGTACGGCATGTCTGTGTGGGAAATTGGCACTTTGTGCAGCGGCACAATTACAATTATATGATGGCAGACTGTGATAGTCATGTTCTCTTATTGTGATTGTTTCTGGCAACTGTATGCACTAAAGTTCACAAAGAAGAGCAGGATAGCGATCCAGTGGAAAGTCGCTTGCACGCTGGCGCAGTCTGGTCGGACTTTCTTGAATTCCGAACATAATGCTACACTTGCACGGTATATCTAATAATTGAGAGAAACTTTTTAAAGTAACTTTTCACGTGATACGATAAGAAAAAGTTACGTTTTCGTTGTTGAGTCGCTGTTATGAGGATGTTGTATCATTTATTTATAAAAGGCCGTATCACAACAAGCCTCTACTTGAGTGAGGGAAACACGCTATTATGTTTGTACACACATGTTTATTTATGAAATGCGAAACTAATGATCAAGTGCTGTTTTAAACACAGCGAAATAGGCGATATTCGCATCTTTCTTCCAATACTGTCATCATTTCATCGTATCACCTGCAATGGATCCCAGGCCACTGTGGATACAAGGTAACGGACAGGCCAATACTGTAGCAGCTGCGACCTGTCAAACCCCTACAATACTACCCATCGAACTGTTCAAGGGAGATATATCATTTCTATCTAATATGATCAAACCACTGGGTCAGCCATGGTGTCAAGACATCACGGTGCAATCACTTATGTGCCCGATAGACCTAGCTTATGCTCGGACTGCGGTGTCGTGGCTAACATTCCTCATGTTCTCATCAACTGTACAGTTAAAGCGAAAGGCTTCGGACTCCGCTAAACAAGATCAACAGAAAGGCCTTTACACTGGAAGCCCTTGGGTGCCGTCCAAGAGCACTGCAGAACATCGAAGGGGATTCGATTCTTCATGAAACTCATAACAAACGTCGGACTACTCTGTACCTGTAAGGCCGCCAAGACCTACCAAGTTGAATGCCAGCCCCACGTTCACCCTTAGCTTCACCTCCATTACTCATACTACGCACATTGGTAATGGGGTGGAGTACCGCTCTAGAACTGATGAAATTTCCCACGTCATCGTGGGTCATCGTGAATCCAGAACCATTGTCTCAATACATTCCCCTGCAGCCTCAGCCTGATTGAGAACTTTGGGCAGCAAGTTCCCCACGAGGAAGAAGAAGAAAAAGCGGCAGCATTTTACAACTCTATCACCCAAACGCTTCTTCTGAGAAACGGAATAGCCACTGGTTAAGAAGCTGCCGGTCGGCCCAATTACTTCCTTCGACTAGACAGCGTAAAAAAGCGCGGATAACACCGAAAAATTAACGGTCGGTCTCGTCTCCTCCGCCCTCGTTGGAGAAACCACCCGGCTCTGAACGGAGGTGGGAAGCCCGAGTCACGACTTCACGCTTTCCGTTCGTTCATGCAGATGGTTTTCCATCGAACGTCCAGGTTCGAGACCCCGGCACGTTTTGCGACCCCTGCAAGGCTTGGCGTGTAGTGCCTGCATGGAAGCACCGCTAACAAGCCGCCGACTGTGCGAGGCTTCGAAAAAGGCGATGACGGAGCAATTAGCAGGCTGGCTATATTTCTCGGCGCGTTCCATCTTGTTCATGGGCGTGAACTGAGGATGTTCGGCCTTCGAAATTTATGGCGTTGACTCCGACGCCTTTTTTTCCTTTGTTTCTTTTTTCTGCATGCTGTAGGTTTGCGTGCGGCTTTGTTTTGTGCGGAGGGATAATACTAACAAAGAACAAAGTGAAGCAATATCTTGCGATGGTATAGTCATAGCGGAGATGGAAGTATGCAGGGGCAGCTGGAAACCGCATCCAGGACATTGTGTTTGGGCACGGTTTCTGTGGGAACGCTTTCGAACCAGTGGGCTGTGAAGCTGCAACGAAATAATTCGACAACTGAGCTTTTGAGTTAATCAAGGGTGTCAGAGATCAGCCTAATGTTTGTCAACAGACTTCGCATGTGTCTTGTCTGTAGGTTATACACGGATAAAAACGGCATTTTAACAACAGATATTCCAGCAATATCTCACAAACTGTGGAAAAGAGGTATCTGCTTATGGTCCACTCCATAACGTCTCTCGGATATGGAGCAACTTGCAACCGACATATTGTAATTAGGGTAATGTTATAGTTACGTTTAAAGGTAAAGTCGGTGGAAAACACAGGGTCCTTAACGTTCGATTCGGAAGAAAATAAATTTATTTCTACTATTCTCCGCCCCTGACACCTGACAATGCTTCTGAGCACACTCTCACACCCGCTTCTTTTTGTGGAGGTGGCCCCAAAATGAACCGGTGAGTAACAATAAGAGAAGTATCTGTCCTTGTGCATGCACTGGCCGTGTTACGGTGTGTGCTGCGGTGACGAATTATATTAATGCTAACAGTCTGAAGTCTTCCAGGTCTGACCCATATTACAGATTGCAATCCAATACTTTTAATGTACAGCTAATATTAAGAGATATTTAATAGGCATTTTCATGCTTATGTTTTGAAAACTTGCATTGGTACGGCTTATTAAAACATTTAAAATATATATAAATATAATAATGTGCATTATTATTCGTAATAATTAACATTAATTCATTTTTATAAGCATTTACATATTTACTATACTATAACCGCTTCCGCGAGTCGGTCACTGGAGCGGAAGTGATCACTCATAAAAGTAGAAAAGAAGAAAAAAAAAAAAAAGCCAACGAAGAAATAAATATAAATCAAAATTTTCTCGCGCGCGTATTGTGAAGAGCCCAACCGAAATATACGAACAAGCTTTATCTAATTTACGTTCCCAATATTCACGGTTCGACATATTTTGGATGTGTATATGACGTGCAGAAGTGTTAATTAAGAATAGCCCTGCAAATTCCAACATAAGTTACTGTGGGTATTTGGGGATATCTGTTGTATTTGAATATCCAACTTCGGATGTTCTATGAATAACTAATAGATGTTCATGGTTGTCTGCATGGTAGCAAATGGACCCTCAGCGTTCTGGAGTAGCAGGTTTCGTTATCAGCCTTGTATGCTGTGTCGTTGCTGTCTAAACCGGTCGTTTGCAGTGTTCGGAGCCCCCTATAGTCGAGTAAAATGAAATTAGCGAGAAAAATGCAAAATCCACAACGTAAGGATGAAATAAGTATCGAATGATCCGTCGCATACTCCGTGCACGGACAATTACTTATATAACTATATGCATATATATTAAATTATAATATATCTATTAAATATAGATTATAATTATAGGATAACTAAAGTGGTGACAAATAATAGTGGATGTGATATGCGCTTACTCTATATGACTGATTATGATATGCCATTTGGTTGAAGATACCGACATAATGAACACTACATGCACCGCAAGTATACATTGCACGCAGAATACACATACAACATTGAAAATAATGACTCTTTGCGTTACGTGCAGGTTAAACTCGCCGTCGCATTTTGGGAAGTTGAGCCACTGGAGTGCAGATATGTCTGATGTAAAAAGACAACGAAAACCGTTAGCGACAGATATGTATATAAACTATACGCTGTAACAAGGACTTCCAAAACCAAACATAACCGGTCGAAATCTCATGCATCTCACCTACCCGGTCTAAAAGCAGCTTGCCATCCTTCGAGTTGACGACCCATTTATGGCTGGGAAACGCGCCTAGGCACACGGCCAGAGAGGGCCCGTGATGTATCAATGCATCGAACAACGGTGACGAAAAGCCTTCCTTACCTCCAATCTGTATCGTTTACCTCTCATTACAGATACGTCAGTGCTCGTCCCCACGCAATCAGTGAGCAGATGTATACACTCTTGCACTAAACTGCACAGATATGGTCTGAACCGTGTCGTACAGCAGAACACGCAAAAGCAATTTTCCCTCTTGGGACAAGCGCAGCTCTCTTATTCGATAAGGACACGCTCGGCTAAAAGGGAAGGCGAAATACGAGCAGGGGAGATAAGCCGCAACCACAAAAGCTCGCTATTGGAAGGGAAATGATTGTAAGACAACCGTTAGGGCCATATCTGGGAGGCCTGGACGTTGTGGCTGTCTTGAGAAAGTTACGAGAACTTTAGAGCGACGCACTTGCCTTGAACGAATGAGTCGTGGATATCTCGGAAGGTGCGCGTATGTGTGTCTCTACCTGCATTCTGAACCTTAGATAAGCCTTACGCGCGTTGCCTTCCTGCAGCGGTGCGTCTGGAAGACGGGGCTTCTTCTGGTAGGCGCTCGTGGTCCTGATGGGCTTGAACGCTGTTCTTTGCGGAGATAGTAGGAAAATTTCATTCGTCTAAGTGTTCTGTGTCTGGGAACAAAGGAAAAAATGATTTTTATCGCGACTTTTTAAACCTTTTTCCCTCGATTCGTGCGTCCTGGAGGAAAGGATTCTGGTAGATCTCACGCGTTCGGGAGCAAAAAGGGGAGATTTCGGGCAAAATACAAAAGGGTTTCGTCTTCTGCTCCACTCCTTTTTTGGGAAATTGAATACGGTCTCCTCATATCATTAGTCATGCGTTAGAAGCATGATCACTGTGATTGAGATTCTTGGACAGCGGTGGGCTTCTGGAGCCCTTTGCACGAGCGACTAGTTCCATATCTGATTGAAAACGTGGTGCATATCGCGGAGTTTTAGGGAGAATGATGGAAGAAGTTGACGCCATCCGGTCAATGAGCACGATTGGATATGTGAAATATGCATGTGATATTAATGGAACACGAGGAAATCCAGGCTTAAGGCGTATAGCGCTCGTGTGTTCCTTGTCGATAAGAAGGGCATGCTGGTTGGGCAGTGAGGTAGCTGGGGTAGTGTTATGTGGATATATGTGCGCGAGTTGGGACTGTAATATCCTAATGGAGCTGTAGGAAATGTACAGTGTAGCGCGGGATAAGGGGATACAAAAGGGATAAGGTTTCCTGGCGTCCCGTAGAAGCTCTAAAGGACAGAACGTTGATAATCCTCTTACAGCGTGTTCTCATGTCTTCCGCTACGTGCATCTTTGAGGTATCCTGCTGTAAACGTGATATCTACGGATCGACCTATGGGGGGAACATTTGTGCTTGTGGCAACGCCGTGTTCTCTGTCACAACACCTTATTTTGAACTGAGAAGGAAAACGAAACAGGTATACTTTTCCGAGATTCATTACCTGTCTCTTCCTGAAGGCCTCGTTACTGTCCCCATCTTCAGCTGACCACTCGTTAGAGTTGTTCACCCCCTAGCTAAAACGCATAAATTCAAGCAGCAGTGCTTACAACTCTTGCTTAGAGAGCAAAGTTGGAAGAAAAGTAAATAGAAAAGTACACAGCCTTCGAGTAACCCCCGTTGTTTACGACATAATAAACCTTTAGGAAGGACCCATCCCCACCGGTGACCGAGGAAAGACAACAGGGTAACCACAACAGTCGTCTTTTCTCGGCGTATGAACCAACACACATTCTGAGTACGCCGTATACCTTTCCGCCTGCACACAAGGCGAAGACCTGACCGGCAAACGCGAACAGTTTTTCTAATGACGCCATATCGAGTTTCGAAGAAGCCGTAAAACGAGGGAAGGACCCGCTGGTTCCTCCCACTCGTCCTGCAGCGTCCACTGCGACGTCCAAGCTGCGACCGACCACCTGTGGCAGACCTGGCGCCGGACTCTGCCCCAGGCGTGCTTTGCTGAGGTCGTGAACCTGTCAGTGGCGTAGAAAATTTACTCGGCTTTACCGCGCTGGTGACACATCGTATAGTGTATGGGTGCAGTGGAGAGAACGTTGAAGTGTTCCGCTGCGTACACGGGGCTTCGCTTCGTTCTCCGATGCAGTATGCTCGTCCTGATTGATTTATGCGTCTTTAGCAATCTTCGGGAGGAGTGCACGGGGCCGGTCGCTCAAGGGTGTTCTCAGGTGGTTGTCTGTCTGGGAATGTCGGAGTGGGAGGCAGAAAAGAAAAACGTGGGACTGTTTCAACGGGAGCGTCACTGGGTGTCTTAAAGTCTTCGCGCCAATGTAACCTCATCGGGAGTACAACGCATGGTTAGAGCTATGGCTCATATTATTGGCATTTTGAAGCTGATCTGCCGAGCTTTTCGGCTGATGGGACTTCCATCGCCTTTCGCTGGAGAGCCAATGGAACCTTCTGCTAATGATCGAGAATTGTACATTAACAAGGACTGACGGAAACAATATCTTCTGTGACGAACCATTGTGTCCATGTTTTTGCGTTGCCTGTTCCATTCTGTTGAGAGCACCTCACTTCTCCTCCTGTTGTCTGCATCATCATAGTCATTATCATCATAATAAAGATCACCATGGCACGCTTGCAATATTTCTTGCACAGTGTGATTAGGACGCAATCACGGGAGGCCTCACATGGCCTCGTTTTGTACTCTACTTTTCCTTGCTGAAACTTTCTTGAAACCTTATTTTTTCTGTTTCGTTCTCTCATCCTTCAAACCGTGTAACAAACGCTGACAACTCTTGGACTCCCGGCCAACGTCCAGGTGTGTGGCTATTTTTTTTTAACTTCCCGGCGGCCTGACTATCTCCACACATCTCCTCCGATACGCTTACACGTCTTCAAAATCACCTTCCGCCACAGAAGACAGGAGCAACCGCGTTATCAGTAAACAGACGGTCTTTGAGGTCCTCGGCGCACGGACCGTCCTCCACTTCTGCACACAGAGGAAGAAGACTGCTGATATATCCGACCTTTCTCTTTCACTTCGACTTCAAAACAGAAATGGAGGAATGTTTGTGGCCTGTCCACTTTCCGGTATATGGATCTCTGTCTCCTGACATGTCAGGAACAACCACTCTAAAGCGACCGTCGACCGTTTGGAGGCAGCTTACATTTTTCAACGACGTTTTACCATCCCCGATTCGGGTCTCAACTTTTCCGCTTTTGGTCAATTTATTCGGGCTTTCTCGCAGTCGTCGACGTGGCACGAGATCCCATCGCTTGTCTTCTGCTACCTTGCAGAGCTCTTTCTTTGTCTTCTTTATGCTTGCTGTCACGAGTGTTCCTTTTGCTTCTTCTGTTATTTTACGACTCTGGCCATGCATTGGGGAAAAACTAGCATTCTTAAACGTTTGTAAGGTTAGAGAAAAGAAAAAAGTTTCTGTGGGCATAGGGAGCGAAACCGTCGAAGACGAAGTAGGCCCTGACTCCGCGGTAGGTTTTCGTCAGCGGCCATCAATTAGGTCAGCTCGTGGAGCCCTCTATATTGGCCCTAAGGAGGCGCTGGGTCGGGGAGGTAATTTATCGCGCTGCGTCGCGGGCCAGACTCAGTGGCACCAGCGACGTTTGTCCCGTTCTGGACATCAATCAGGTGCACGGTTCGCTGGACTCGCGGGCGTGGTGGGGGCATAGTGGAGGCGTTTTGTGAAAGACTGAGTTTCACTTTTACGTCGTAATGGTCGAAAAAGACGGTAGGGTTGGGTGGAGATATGTCAGTAGTTTGTCGGTTTAAGAGATGGGAATTTCTTTTTCCTTTCTTTCGTTAATAGGGGCGACGTGAAAGAGGTGGTCGAGAAGTGAAGCGGAATAGGGAATGTGAAAAGCGGGTTGATGGGTTTATTTCTGGGCATAGAAATTCAGCGACAAGTTTATGCGACAGTACCCTGTATGTGCTAAAGACAGTTTCATAGACAGGAGCTCGGGAAAGTCTATTGGACTTGGAAATGTTGAATGGCCTTTTGAAGTCTCTACAATAGTGCTCAGGAGGTACAATGCTCTACCTGACTGGTAGGTTTTCCGCTGTCCCATTGTTGAAGTCTGTCTGCAGACAAGGTGGCTAGTCTTTGCACTGGCTTTGTGTCATAGGTGCTTGATTGGTGTCAGTGTTCCTAGTTTGTTGTGTGGACAGCGTATAGAAGTGCTGTGGGCAGAAGCAACTGCATCAATTGGTGCACAGTGTGCTGTCGTATGTGAACGGGGAAAGCAAGTACCAATCTTTGTGGACGGCTTGCTACTTCTGCTATCGAAAATAACGCTAATGTCTTCGTTTCCCTTTAATCACCCAATTTTACAACGCAATTTGACTCGTAAATTCTCAGCGCACTGCACATCACGTCCCATCCCACCCATTCGTCGTGCCAAACCAGGGACAGTTCACAGACCTTTGAGTAGACTTCCTGCAAAGTATAGAAGCAAATGGTTAATTCTGTGGTCGTGGCAGCCATTAATCGGCCTGCCACTAATGGCATGGCTTCCCATCAGAGAGTAAGAGAGAGTGAATTATTTTGTGGCAAATTACTTGTGCGGTTTCCGAGGAGGAGAGATCCTGCTCCGGGATCACGATGTCACTGCTCGAGTCACGGCGTCCAATTTCATTGCGGCCCTGCACGCAATCAGCGGGCCCTGTGCTAATGGACTCCTTGGCCCTGCATGCCTCTTAACGATCCCTGAAAGAAGTTGCACTCGGGGGTGTGCGCTGAATGGCCCTTCGCGTCGTCATGTCGCAATGTCTGGGACCTTATTGGTTTTATTTTATTTCGCATTGCGTGCGCTTTGCATTGTGGGGCAAATGCTGCCATCTAAGAAAAATACTGCTTGACGATTGTTTTTTCTTCTTATTTTCGCCCTTCTTCAGCTTGCGCATGAAGTGCTGTAATCTGTCGTATATGATTCCACATTAGCATATATAAGCTGCGCTGTGCACTGTTGGCAGTGTATGAGCGTTTGTAAGCGTTGCCTCACGCTAACGTTTTTTGGTCTGTAGCGCACAGAATCTATAAACTGTGTGAACCTGTGTGAACAGTACCATTGTCTGTGACAAGACCTGTCTTCATCCCGACGTTTGCTTGCTGTGCATAGTTGAGCGTCGTTATGAGGATCGTGGAAGGGGTTAAAGGAACGGCTTCTCTGAAATGAACCTCTGAAAATATAGAAACCAATTCCCCGCAAATGGCAACTTTCAGAGTACGCGTCAGACGGTATTGCGACGCCCATACTATACCAGTTTGTCTCTCGAGTACATACCTCTCCCAGAAAAATAATTGATCTCGTCTAACCATTTTTGCGAGTAATAATTGTTGCTTATAGAAAAGTGTGACGCCTCAAGACTTAGTTCGCTATTCTTTCGTTCGTGTTTATCTTCAATTTATCATCATCATCCTCTATTGTTTTTTATTGGCCACAGCGCTCACTCTCTTATCAGCACTCCCTGTTGCCAAACACGCGGAAGAACACGTAATTCCGAGGCGGATAGCGATGTGAAAAAGCTTAGTTTTCCGCTCCTGCAAGTGGAAATTATGTAATCCGAATCCGATTAATTGCTCGCAAAAATGACTAGCCCTATGATTGTTTGATCATCAGACTCGAGATCCTCAACAATATGGTAGATGTCGCGATACTGTCTGACGCGTACATTGAACCTTGCCATTTTCAGGGTATATCGATTTATACTTTCAACTACTTAATGAGCGTTCTCAAATTAATTTCACGCCGCATGGCTAATGGACGACACAAAAAATAAACCTTCCCGGTAAGTTATGACGTCCTCAAATTATTTAGCCGGAGCATTTATTTCAGACATCTTGTATATATAGCTGCGAACACACAATTTCTAATAAAAACGGTAACAGTACGGCTGGGTATGTTCTCCAAGGGCTTCCTTCGTTCATCATTCTAATTCCAAGTTAAGGCTCAGAACCCAAATTTCAATCGATGGCTTCTGTGGCATCAGTGAGAAATTTCAGCCACAGTCGAAGCACATGTGGCGCTGTATACAATGACAAAGTTCCGAAATGTCGGCAACGTTGAATCCCGTTAAAAAATCATGCTGAGAAGTACCCGGACGATTTCTCTTTCTGTACAACATAGACGGCGGTTCATAAGAACATGCGTAGTGCCGAAAACGCCTACCATATACGAGACATACAGAATCACTCTGGATAAGAACTATGTCATCATCAGCGTCAACGATCCTCCTTATCTCTAAACCGCATAACCTATCTATCATTTACTCGGTCTATAACGTGCGATTAACCGAGCCTGTAGTGACAGAAGAGGTCACAAAAGTGCCGATGCCAAAAAGAGAATGGCTTCGTGGGCACGAATCAACCACAATCGGAAGACCCGTTTGAGAGGCGACTCACCTCGGGCTACTAGGTTGCCGTGAATTCGCCTTTAAGGCCCGCGTGTTGTTAGTGTCTTCCAACCTTACAGGGACCGATTTTCGTCGTGAAGTTCTCTTGCGCTTTAGAGTGTATACTGGAGAGCGAGAAGACCGCGTAGATGTCAGTGAACTGGAAAAAAGCGGAGCTTAAAATATAGCTGTTCGTGGGCAAAAGTTCTCAGGTGTATGAAATACTGTGTGGTCGTTGGGCCGCACACGGGTTGGAAGGTTCGTTTGTCTTATTTCACTGATGCAGATTAGCTCTTAAACCGTGTCTAGTTTCCCTTAAGCACAGAATAGCTTTCAGCAAAGTTTCTCGCAATAATTCACCGGCGTTGTAAGCGAATATGCACATTAAGAATGTGTTTATACATGTTTCTGAAGAGGAAGTTCAGTAGTTCCTAATACCGCGGTTTAAATATTAGCCGACCGCTCACTGATGAACAGGTACCAGACAGAAGCAGATATATATACAGCCCCGTTGTATCGAATTTTAAGGGGTTCGTAAAAAATGAGTTCGATATATAGATCTCCTAGCGAATAGCACCTCCTGTCTCGAATGTCTCGGTATACCGAAATGCAGTAACGTCCTCACATATAATTTTCAGAACTCATATACGTTGCGATATATAAAATGATCCGAATTTTTTTACATTTAATGTAACCGGGACAGGGTTTAATTCCAGAGTTAGTTTCCTGTTGATAACTTCTTATAGGTCTTTATTCCTGCATGAGCTATTTTACTGAGAAGGGGGAATGGAAGAGTAAAACACAAGTGCGCTGAGTGTCGTTACCCTGACCTCATCACATCGTCTGTTCCTAGACCCGCAAAGGATAGGCCATACTTTCAAAAGCGGGACCTAAATCGATGTAAACACGCCAAACGCAGCATTTTTGTACGCATTCCGAAGTTATCACGGTCTAGTCGCGTATTTCTTCGTGAAAACGGCATCGCCTAATCAGTGTTTCTTCACTACTTTTTTTTTTTTTATTTCTCAAGTATTTGTTTATTCTTTTTCTGCGTTTCTATAGCTACAGCTTGTTAGTTCTGGCTGTCAAAGCGCAGTCTCCCCTTTCATAAAGAGAAATATACATATATAATTGGTAATGTATGTAATACGCTCAATTCCATTTAAGGAAGCACAAAAGTAGGTATTTACTAGCCTTCAAGGTTCGGCGATATCGTTTATACGACATGCCGTACAGGGCACTGCCGCGCTGATGTTTCAATGAATGCAGTCGATTCCAACCTGTGTTTGTGTGGTATCAGACTGTGTGGTTGACTTATCCGTTACATTATTGTCGATTACCAAATTTTAAAAATGGGAGCAATGGTCACCGTGACCATATTGCAACCATCCTGCCGTATACGGCATATATGAGACACTGTCAATGTCCAACATCCCTTCTTGGACTTCAACTCCTGTATTCCTGAGCTTATTGGAAAAAAATGTTATACTTCAGCTGTAACGCGACAGAATGCACTGTAAATCATACAGAGCCAAAGTGAAAGCGCATCTGTGGGCATCATCTTGGCGTTGCAGCCGTTGGCAACTACCTCCTTGGCTAAGCGCCATATACAACCGGCACCGACATCACAACAACCTCAAATCCTGGGCTAATGCGTACGGAAAGTTTGTCTTACTTTAATTTACAACAAGACTTCCATAAACAAAATTCGTAGGTTCCTGCGTACCCACTCAGCTGTTGTTTGTTCAGCCAAAAAGGATAAAGGTTATTATTGTTGACTGATATATAAAAAAAGGGGGATTGAGACCCTTTCCGGTCGACAACTCATACCCTCAAAAAAGTATAACAGAAATACCTTAGGGGTAAAATATTATCCCAGTAGGTGCATGCTATACCTTTTGTGGGGTATACCAGACAGCGTATTTTATCCCTTGCAAGCGATAAAATGTACACCTTACCTAAGGTATAATTTTGTTACACCCGGTTCACGGTATATATTTTATCCCTTTTAAGGTGTGCGCTATGGGACAAGCCGTTTATACCTCAAAAGGAATGAATTTTTCGGAAAGTGTACTACGGCTACGTAGAAATGATAAAGAAAAGGGAAAGTATCGATATATTTCAGCCTAAATATTAATTTTCAATAGTCCCGCAGTTCTCTAAAAACTTCCATGATGGAGTTGTTGCTTTACGAAACTATGACCTGGTCATCATGCGATAGACTGCAAAGTCTTGCCGCTCTACGTGAGAGACAGAACCCAAAGTGTCGCCCCCTCCTTTATGACGAAGCTCCACCCCTCGTCGCGCAATGTGGACCAATCAGGGATCGTTGTCACCCGACCGTGTCAGGTGGCGTCGTCACTCCTGTCCTCCTCATGTGACGACAACGCTCTTCGTACCTGGCAGAGGGCGCCCTTCCCTTCGCCCGACGTTTCATTACTATTCCAGGAAAAAGAACGGCCCTGTTTTTTGGATAATCGTCGTCGCCGCCTCTCTCACGTAATTCGGATACTGCTCCATATATAAAGTGGAAGGATTTACTGAGCCAGAATTGCGAAGATATTGCTCGAGGGTTTCCAGATGTAGAGGTCAATGGAGGTCAGGTCCCGTCTGCTTTTTGACCTTTTGTTAAAAAGGCAGGGTTGCCAGATATTGTCTTCTGTGAAATTACTATACACTCTAAAAACAGAACTTCACCGCATAACACGGCGATGACCAATCGCTATTGCGAATGATACCTTTTACTGACCCTATTTGCCGGAAACGTTGGGCGTACGCCTTTTTTTTTTACACTTATGCGCTGCATAAGTGTCACAAAAAAGGCGTACGCCCACCGTTTCCGGCAAATAGGGTCAGTAAAAGGTATCATTCGGAATAGCGATTG
>JARGYV010100054.1:0-13066 GCA_029532675.1 Ornithodoros moubata
GTGGAGTGGAGTGGAGTGTCGTAAAGGAAGACTAGTGTGGTCTGCCTGCCTACCAGCTGTGGCGCTTCTTGAACTGGGACGCGTTCTTTGATAAAACAAATGTCCTACTCCACGTGCTCTCTATTTAAGGCATGATGTCTTCTGCGCAAATTATGCTGGAATTCTGCTTTCAGACGAATTAGATGAAACAGCAAATGGACTGGTGGAATGCGCACTAAAATGTAGTTAGTCGCAGACTCGCTGTTGATGCATATTGCAATGGACACGGAGTAAGGCGATCAGAAGTCAGTGAATAACCCACACTAGCTGGCGTGGATGAAGAGAGCAGTGAGGGGTCGTACGAAAATATCAGCAATGTATCCAGCTTGTTACCAAACACAATGCGTGATTGATATCATAACGAAGGTCGATTGGTCGGTTTTAAACTGACAAACACCAATAAAACCACGATGAAAACCCGAGGAGTTCGTAAGGACCGGGTCCTCTGACATGGATCTACCAAGACTGATCTTGCCGAGAGAATATAGCAGGCCCACTTTGGCGCAGTATCACGGATCAGTGTCTTATAGAGCTCGCATATCTCGCATCCGCGAGCTTAAATTTCGTTTTTGGGCAAAGCTCAGCAAGGGATGATGCTGCGATGCCCCATACCATATTTCACTCTGCGCGTTCCTAGAAGAATTGTGCTTGTGTACGTGTTTGGAATGAACCGCCCCCGCCGAAGCAGTCGCATTTCTGAATGGGAGGTGGAATGTGGTATCCAAGATCCAGCGGGATTGTAGGGGGTTAATCCCGCCGGGTTCAGCGGGGAGATTGAAAAGAGGAAAAATAAGATGGCGCTGAATGTATGAGAAGTTGCTTATTTGGGGGACCGTTTATTTGCTGCTCCTTTCCCCCATCTTCTAAAGAGGGGAAAACATAACGCACTCGCACAATAAACGTCGGGCCTTGTCGGATTTCGTGAGGACTTTCCAGCAATCTTCGAATGGCATCTGTGCGTTACTTGGGGGCTCCGAGAGCTCTTATACAGCTCAGTTCGGTCATATCGCGTGCTTTATTTAGAACGAATCTTTCTATAATCGTTAGCATAGCTTGTTGCGTGTACGCAGCTATGTATTCATTCGAAATATTGAAATATTTTGCAGTTTTACGTTGATATATCCGCCCATAACACAGATCTAAAGCGAATATTCTTGCGAAAAATTCACGTTCCGCTTCTTAATGACGGTTTAAGCACCTCTCCTTCTAATGGGCGCGTTGCAAAGCATGGGATAATCCCAACTAAGTTAATGGAAGCGCTCTCGGCCCTCAGCTTTGAAGGGAAAGTTGAGTTGTGATCAACTTCACTGAACCTCGGAAGATACTCTCAGCAGTAGATCAGCTAGAAACCGGTCGGTGGCCGCGAGTCTGAACCCGTGCAGGAAACTTCGGGTCGACGCGAGCTTTCAGCGTGCTGCACGCACTTCTGCTCCTTCGTTTGAATACAATACACGCTAGCGGCAGTTTAGTACGATAGATAATATTGGACAACAACGTCTTAAAGTAAACGGAGGTAGCAACAACGTGCTATCATTGCAGGTTACAACTTAAGATAGAGTAACTTGTTACCTCTAAACTTCGGTTTGAGTAAACATACGCAATGCGTAAGCAAATAAATAAAAAAAAGGTCAATCAGAGAGAGAGAGAGGAAAACTCTTTCTTGTATGCACGCAAAGACAGACCACATCCGCTTCGCGCCAGTTTCGTTCACGATAGACGGAAACAAAACACGAACACGTCTCTTGTAATTGTGTGCCGGAGAGAGAAATCCACACGAACCGTCCTTTTCGTGGCGTCTGCCGTTCACGACAAAAAAGCGTGGATTCCAAAATAGGCGCGTGATCGGCGTGCGAGAAGTGGTTAATACACTTTGGTTGGTGGCAGCGGCTCAAGTTTAAAATGGAACAAATACTTCGTCGCTGTTCGAAAGTAAAGACAGAAAAAGTTCTGTGAAAAGAAAAGAACACGCTACAGGGACTGGTGCGCCGTTCCACGGTTTTGTTTACGCAGCTGCTCTATGTACAAAGCGTAGGATGTTGTTGGAGAAGAATGTGCGCAACGTGCTTGCCATGTAAATGGACCACTTCTCATGCTTGTTCTGGTTGCGTTCTTCTGTATAAGATTCGCGTTTCTTCGTTCCAGCGTTGCAGTTTTTCAGCGGCTCTTTTAACGCGCGTTTATTTCGCCTCTCTTTCTTTTTTTGTTCTCTTGTCTACAGCTATCCGCTGTCTCTATAGCCACAAGCGTACCCTTGAATTCTTAGGTTTCATTGCCTTTTACTACGAGAAGTGAAATCTCGTATCTCGCTCGTATCTCTCGTGCAGGAGATACGAGCAAATCACACAAAAGTGCACCGCGTGCAACGACGGGAACTCAAATAGTGATATAGTCCATATGAACCTGCGCCTTTAGTACACACTATAAAATTAAGTTACACATTCATTCTTGGTGAGTATCAGCAGCGCACAAACACTTATCCCGCCTACCCCAACAATGGCTAGCAAGATCAAGAAACTAATCCATATCAGCTCAGTAGCTTCTTTGTCTAGAAACCTTGGCCGGAGTCTCCCTCATCGTACCCTGGTTAGGGCGACCCCCGTTGTGTATTGTCCGACGAAAGAAGGGAGGAGAAAGCAGCGGAATGAACAGAGAGAGCACCAGGCTAGGTTTATCTGCTCCGTGAGACGACTGGGACGGTATAAAAATCGATGGCTCACTGAGCTGAAACAAAGACGTCTTTGTGTTCTCAATTGGATCTCTGCAATGGATGGCGTCCAACTCTCATTCTTGCTTTGCGCACTGCTGGCTTTCTCTGTTGGCTGCTGGCAATGTTGGACGTCTCTGTGTACGTTAGTAAGGAAACGCAAGCAAAAAGCGTAGGGTTTCTTATAGAGGTTTAATTGACGCTTTTGTGGGGAGATATCCTATGGGATCGACAAATATATGTCGTACTCGTACCCTTTGTGCGCGCATAGCTGGTTTGGCTCCCAAAATTATGACAAAGATTCCGGAGCAAGGTCGGATGCACTGTGTTTGGGTACATTCGGCTATGCTGTCGCATGGTTCAGCATTTAGTGCAGCCCACGTAGCCAAAACTAAAAGAAGCGGAAAAGCGTAAAGGCGGCTTCTCCTCTATAAGACTCATTATGCGGCAAAGTACCCTTTACAGTAACACACAGTAGTCGTCGAGTTGTGTTCGTGATCTGTTGACGCGGACATAGAAGGGGCGCTTCCTGATTTTTTACGTAATCGCCGCGTCAGTGTCTTTTGTTGATATACCCGGTAATTCAAGGCTCTATATTGCAAGTCAACAACAGAAAATTAACAGAGTGTCCAGTAGTTGCTTTGAGCGTTGTGCTGCGCGTCATTTTTCGTGAGGTTACAACATGTATAGACATAAATAAAAATAAACCTATTTTTGAGCGATATTTTAGACATAATTCACGTCGCGAGGCAGTTGCTACGCAATACCACAGTAACGCATTTGATGGCTGCTAACCGGAAAAGTTGATCTCTGTCTGCGCTGTAATACAATACTGACACGCAACACACAGCAGCAAAAAGCAAGGCCCTAAAGGATTGCAATCGTTTACCGGAGGTCAGTGCACAGGGAGTATAAACCTGCAACGTGATACAAACGGGAAGCCCATCATCTGGAAGTTTGAGAAACAAGCCTGCCAATATTGCAACACATGGTCGAGATCGAGTATCTTGAGACCACGGAAGCATATATAACTCTGCACACCGTACAAATGATAAGTAATGCACTCTTATCAAAATGTATGTGAGAAAACAGCATCAGTGTAAACAATCACGTACAGAGATTACATTAAACACCACATCGTACATTGCAACATCGTAGAGCAGATCGTACATTAAAAACGCCACAAGAATTAGTAATGTACGCAGACCCTCTAATCTAATCTATCCAAAACGCAGCCCAATAGCTGTCGTCTCACCAGAATATCATCTTACACAATCAGAACTAACAACGCAATATAAAGCGCGCATCACGTTTCAATAAGTCATGTTTATGAACCAATTTCTCCATCTGTACGGGAGACGTAACTCAATCACAGCAACCCACCCCTCAAAGAACGCTAACCTGTCTTCATCCCGCGCAGTAATATTGCATTTTCTATCACGCCCTATCGAAAGAGACATCGGATATGGGCGCGCCCATTCCGACGTGGCCAAATTCTATAGAGAGCGGCCACCAGCGCGAAGGGCGAAGAGGTCAATATTGGTAGGGTTCTAACAGATTTCACGCTCGAAGGAAGACGGAAGAGAAACATTGGGGAGGCTGGTTCTGAGGAAGGAACATTGACACCGCGCGCGAGCGGCCAAAACGGCAAATGGCTCAGAACGCAGGAGAAAGAACTGCTCTCGCTTTCGCCCGCGTTGCGCGGACACGGATTTGACGGAGCCTTGCGCGCCGCCGGTAAAATGCTGGGTGGATCGAGACTTGAGCTGGGGGCGTTGAACGTTGAGGACTGTAACATGCGTATGATGCATTGTGGATGCTGCGCACTGTTAGCGCACCAAAAACATTTTGCCAAAGTAACAAAATGCGAGAAGCTTTTTGCTGGAATATAATTATTATTTCGGCTTTGCTGATCGACAGCTGTAAGATACGCTAACTTTGACGTCACGGTGGTTGTGAGTAGCAACTATAAAGCTTCAAGTCCAGACGTGTCGCTTAGTGAGTGAGCCGCACAAGGCAAGACTGGAAGACTGCAGAAGGCAAGACTGGGGCGCATCCTCTGGAAACCCCAGCGTCCTCCGCAGCTTCTAGCAATATTCGTTACATATATCGTAACCCAACACAGACTCTGGCCCTAATCTCATTCCTTCCTGAAGCCTCGTTCATATCTGTTTCTAACGCCTCAGTACAAACCCCACGACGCATATTTGCACGGGTCTGAGAAGCCCCTGAAATCAAGTCCCTCTCGACTAAAATGGAGTTTCACTATCAACACAGCGTGTGACACTTCAACTGCCCAAGTGGTCGTGCTTGGGTGTGAGGCACCCCTGCAAAGCATCCGTGTCAATATTTGACAAAGTCGGGGGAGTCCTGAGGGGGCTGGGAAGCCCTACCTTCCTGTCGTCTTCCCACTGCATAGGCGGTGTACAAGTTGGATGTGACAGAAGAACCTGACTGAAAGCGTTCGCTGCGCATTTTAAGGTCCAGAAGCGTGAATTGTCGTACAATCGACAGTGACAGCATGCTCGAGCGTCGATTCAAATACTTTCCGCTTGCAAAGACCAGTTCGTCACTGTAGCCTCCTGCGCTGTCTGTGTTAAAAGAGGGCGTTAAAAAGACGTGGCTAAACTGATCTGACGTGAAGGTTGCGTGAAGAGGGATTCGCATGTGTAGTGCGAGGTGGGGGGATCAAAGCGTACTGCCGGATTTTGGAGACCCGGTTCGATCCCGGCTGAGGACGGTGGCAACGTGGGGGAGGTAAACAGTTACTAGCACCGTGTGTCGGGGATTTCCGGTCTTACCTTGCGACACTTGCAACATGGCGCCACATGGGTAGACAGATCGCGCGTGAAACATATACGACATTATTATCATTATTATTTGCGCAATGCCCATACGGTGAAAGTCGGTCTGTTCGATTCCCATCGGCGTGATTTGTTGACTTCCGAGAAAGAATGGTAAGCGAACGGAAACGAAGGCCGCTCACTTTTACCGAACTGCGAAGTTGTCTCGGGCGCGCTGTCATTATCAAGATCGTCTTCCTTTCTTGCTGTTTCAGAGAAGACTGGCTTCGTTCAGAGCCCAAGCCACAGACGACAGAAAAGAAAAGTGTAGCCGCCTCGGACGACGAAAACCACCGGAAAGTCGTCTGCTTTGGAAATGGAGACATACGATGAGGGTTCAACTGTTGCACAACGACGCTTGCCAGCCACATTCTCATTAAGGAAACGGGATCCGCTTAGTGTAATTACCCAGCCAATCCAATACGAGGGGCCATGAGATGAGATTCGGTAACGTACGGTCATTGGTCGACCGCTGTGTGCAGCTGGTCGGATTGATTACGTCGTTGCCGTGCAAGATACAATAATTACCCGCTTCCTATCCATTTGCTTAACTCGGTCCATGCGAAATCTGCTCTAGATTACGGCCTAGCGAAAAAGAAGAATAACCTTAATCCGGTCGTAATTGTGCCTCTGCCTCGACGGGGAAAGTCAGGTGGATGGAAGAGCCAGTCCATTCTTTCTCTCCGGTGATATCTGGGCATGTTGCACAAACTGCAGTCGTCAATTTTGTCTTGATGTTGCATTTACCTGGGTTACAGCTGCGCCTACAATAGACTGCTCAGTGTATTGGACAACGTTTTGCTTTTCCCCAGCGGGAAGTAAATCTGCCACGTTTAGAGATGCGTATATTTTTCGGAAAGCGAACTCTTACATTGCTGTATTTCACACGTAACGCAACAGCTACTTGACCCTTTGATCTCCTTTTTATTCACTCTTTCTGTGCATTAGGAATATACACGTTCGCCTTCGTTCGACTTATACTCATGAGACGTTGGGAGACTGCTTGTATAACAAAACCGAGGTCCGCAATGTACGCTACAGGTCGTGAGAAATGGACAAAAAATTAGGCGGCCAGCAACTTGTACACCAGCGAAAGAAAGGAGACACGTATAAGACATTATAGGAAGTTACAACAAACTCGTTTATTTAAAGAGATCGACGTTTTAAAGATGTAGCGCACGGAAATTATCGGCAGGTTGACTAAGAGGGCAAATTTCCCAAGTTCAGTTCGATAAATTGATATTTTTGGGATTCAGTAAGAATAATAGTTAGCCAAGACGATGACAAAAGTTGTCTATTGACAAATACTGTTGATCTAATAATTTTTTGATAAGTAGATTTCTCATTAGAATTTTTTACACGCTAGGTGGAACCATCTCTACATATACACGCTCTTCACAGTAGTGCTACACCCGGAACGTGGCCTCTTTAATTTCCCCTACTAAATAAACTTATAAGCTTATAAGTTATAAGCTTATTACTGGGTAAGATACGTTAAATTAATAATAATACTCTTCACTAAGTATTTTACTAACTTCTGTTCGTGTGTGCGTTGCGGTCTTGTAAGCTGCAGCAGGTAAGGTAAATACGCACATACATATTCATATGCGCATGCGCATAACCTTGTCACACTCTGTGCCCCTGTTCTAGTGGGACGAGAGTCTAAAGCTCGAACGGTGGTGCTCTGACGATTTCCTTTTTTAAAAAATAAGATTTCCACTATCTCTCCCGCTATCTATTCTTTTCAGCGCACAACGATTGAAGTGGCTCTAAAAGCGAACGTCAGCAATGCCACTAATAAGGGAGGCAGCCAATCGCACCGTATCGATCCAGCCCTTATCTAAATTGTTTTGGGACAACTCAGCGAGGCTTTGTCTTTCTAATTAGGAGAAAAATGAATATGTCACTCGATACAGAGGATTGAATTTTCCTGATACGAATCAGAGGATAAGGTGCTGTACGCAGCGCATCTCTCTGTTGCCATAGTAGTTTATTGTGAAGCGGGATCTAAAAATGGCCAGGAATCATTTATTTGGACATATAATCTAAATTAAATGTTAATCTCGCTATCACAAAGAGATGTACGCGGCGATATGTAGATGCATTGGTAACAGCCAAGTAATACCCCAAACACGTCAGGAACTTGGAAACGAATAAATATATTTTAAATTATACATCTTGTAATGCGAAGCGGGACCATTATTATTATTTTTACCTGCACTGGAGGTAGCTAAACGGTTGACCATCTATATGTGCATTTCAGTGGCACTATCACTGCAGCAAGCCGAAAGTCGGACAGCAGGTGGATATTACCATGCTAGGACACCTTGGCTTTCCTATAAGAGAAAACTGGGCATTTGGTTTCAATGTACAACTGACACATCATTCAGGACGATCGCCAAAACAATGAAGAAAATAATCTCTCCTCTCAGATCCGCAAACCGACTCCCGACCCTTATGAGATAAAGAAAAAAGGGATATCTTGAAGCTGATAAAGCATATAAAACTATATACGTTCAGCAGGATATAAAAAGAAAGAACGCTTGACAAAAAGAATTGCGAGATCAATTCACTCAGGCCCCGAAACCCTCAGAGGTGGCATAAAACTGTAAAGGAAGAAAAACTTAGCCGAAAAACCGGAAGTATTAAAAGACGCAGACGAAAGAATACTTCCGCTTTCCCCTGGGGAGTCACGCTGGTTTGTCTTCCTCAATCCATCATCCTGCTGTCACTGGCAGAGCTAGCCACGTGATAGAGTTTCCACGAAGACATTTTCTAGCTGAGGAAATAATCTAATATACATTGTGCAACGATATTCTCGCTTCCGTGCTGTATCTCATTAGGTACGTGCACTGTAAGAACATGACTATGTACGTGCAGAACAGCCTGAAGATAAATGCTTGTGATGTGCATGGAGCTCGCAGAAATTTGTTCATGAGGTTCGCGCCTGTGGCTATACCGCGCGTTATATGCGCACGGTCGTTGTAGTATTGCGAAAGCTGGCTACTCCTTTGTTGTGCCATCTACGTGTACATATTGCGACAGTTACCAAGTTTCCTGTAGAATTTTCATACTACCGTTCTTCTCTATATACTCTTGAGGCTTTCAAAATATAAAAGCATCACGTTAATGCACACTACTTTGTGCAGGCCGCGTATGGTAAATGTTCGCGTGTACGTGTGTGCGTAAGGTACTCGAACGACATGTTCTCGACGAACCACCACACGACTTCTTTTTCCCTGTTTTAATGTTATGGCATGCTGTTGTTACATTAAATGGTTGAATTTCCAGTGCTAATTCAGATTATAATAAATGGCGCTACTGTTTATTGCCCTCTACGAAATCACGCACGGAACAGTTGGCGGTAGCGATTTGAGAAAGGGGACACTGTTTGGGACGTTTTACGAAGTTTCTAGAATACCCACGATCCTGTGAAACATCGCGGGTGCCACGAAGGCCCTGTTTGTATCTATATATATTGTTGAGCAGAACAACAACAATAAATGTTGGCGATGATGATGGGGTTTTCACCACTCCTTGCCCAATAACTTGTCGTTGAGCAGAGTCCTTCTTGGAGCACCACAAAACGATAATTCTCTGTACATTCTCTGGCCTTGGGCCTTACTCCAGCCTTACTCCTGTACCAGATGTATGTACGCCACTCTGATGATGATGGAATAGCTCTTATTTACACCGGTTATACCACAACTTTTCACTTGTAGCAGCATAAATTGTCTCCTTTTGCGAGTATTCCCCAGCCGTTTCTTTCAATGTACCATTCCCCATTTGCAATGAAAAGAAAACAAAATGGATGGAAGTCCAGCAACGCACAGTCTGAAACGTGGACCCGTTGACGCACACCTTGTCAACCAGCGAACAACTGAACAAGGATCGACAGTCACATCGGGTTTTCATCTGTCCCAGGTCTCCATTCCTGATTGTTGCTTCCGTTGCTTTTAGTTTCCAGGTTGTTGTAGAAATTGTGATCTAGCATCGGGCGTCACACGGGGCACAGTTAGTGCGAAGACCTCCAACTAGAATAGACGAGCAGAAGAACTAGCGCAGGAAAGAAGAGCGTGATCTTCGAAGAGAAGGCACGTCTAAGCCTTCGGCTGCTTCACGGAGCTACATTATCTGTGCTTTCTGTCAGATCTCGTTGGTGCAGAATATTTGTGAGCTAGACGCGATGTGCAAGAAATGAAATGCGATATTAATACATGCATGTTGTTTGGAAATTTAGATTGTTGGGGAACTTCTGTGCAGATAGGCAACTGCTGGCATGAAGGAGGTTGTACCAGTTCACAAAATGGTATGCAGTTCCTACCAGAGCAAAAGGGGCACAACCATAAAAATGATTAATGAGCCTGGTATCGATGCTTTGCCAGAAACTTCACGAAAAATACAAAGAGTTGACGGTGCTACGCTTGGCCTTGACGGGGACCATAAATTGCGACTAGACTAACAGCCTTTGTGGGGTTGATTAAGTGAGCCTGAAATAGCCGTTGTTCCGATATGACGCAGCTGATCACCTATATACGAGGCATGTAACCTGGTGCATTCGTAAGTCTGCTGGTGAAAGTGTTGAGTTTCTTCATTTTACCCGTCTCACCAACTGAACCTAATCAGTATAGCATTTCTTTCTAATGCGCTACAGACACCCATCTTTATAGAGAGGCAAGTATTCCACATGTGACACCCGGACGCTGAGAATTTTGCACTCTCTTCCCTTCCACCCTTTCATTCATCACACTTTCATTTCAATTTGGTTTTCAATTCCGAGACACCCTCTACAAAAAGTCAACAGCCTCATGTGTGGGCTACTGGGAGTCATTCGTCACTTTAACTTTGTTCAAAGTATAACTATTAGCCTGTCGCTTCAGTAACATCCCAATCCACACTGAGGGTGCCATTCTACTCCGCGAATCCATTCATCTGCGCCATCTTTGTTCCATCATTAATCAGCGTTTGGCGGAAATGACACTGCCCTTCTCCTTCTCCCTCTCTCGCCTTGCCTGCTGAGCTGGGTCCAAGTTTCGCATAGGGCATCCCGTGTACGATTCCATTTATCAGTGTGGCTTTTCCGATGACGCTGACCGTAAAACTCATGCTAGGCTCAACAGAAACCATCACGTCCATTAAGAGGCGACGTTCGATCAAGCTCTTGCAGACAACACACCTTCTTTTCTGCGTGTTCTTTCGATGAGGGTATCATAAGAGAAGAAAGTCGAACTGATGGCCCAGACTACTCGGCGTTCGGCAACACAGAACATGTTATTTTAGCCTGGTATGTCTGTGTACTGACCATTGCAACGTATGATGCGTGTTTTTATGTGCACTGTGGCTAAACGGGAAGATTATTTAAGCATGCAGTAATATATGCCCACTTATATTAGAAACTTTGCTGCTCTGCTAGAACCATAGCAGCAGTGGTATTTCATTTCTAGAGCGTACGTGCAAAGCTGGTCTTGACTTCTTCTTCTCCTCATTTGTTGACTAGCTTCGTGCTCGCGCTGTCTTCTTCTGCCCTCTTCCTTCTTCTCTCTTTTAAGTATCGATTCTAAGTCTTCGGTGGTCGCCGCGAAAAAGAGGAAGAACGAAGATTTGTATCATTATACGAATATGTTGCATATTTGATGGATTTGTACGAGGATTTGAATTTTTTAAGGACGCCACCATTAGTTCCGCTCTGATTGTTGCGCTTGTACTCAATAGAAGCGTACCAGAACCACAGGGAGTCGCTTTCCTGGCCAGCAGTTGCAAGCTTGTTTTCTTCCGTTTGGACGCAGTGGAAATAGAACTAAAGATGTATGGAGTTCGAGGAAAGGGCTGTGTAGACTTTACAAAGGCTGCGCAGAGTGTTTTCTTGCAACAAAGGCACTACAAGCAGCTTCGTTCAAGATCGGGGTCTCTCCACTTTTTTCGTCGACATAAAACCAAAGGTCGGGTTACTATGAGATGCTATACATTCTGTCCTTTATATATACCCCTGGATAGATATTCTCTTGGAAATGAATGCACACACACTCACAAAAAAAAAACCTCACCACGCCTCACTCACCTCACATGACATGAAGACATCTGCACGAAAATGTCGTCTACGACGCACAAATGAGAAAAAAGACTAGATACGTTCTTAGAAGAACGGCTCTCGCTTCGACCTCCCCCATCGCGGTACTATGCCATGCAAATACAAAAAAAAAAAAAGCAAAAAAACTTTATTTGTCTTTCTGAACCAATTGCTCCTTATATTCTGTTTTCAAGCTTGACTACGTTCGACTTTTGAAATTTCTCCCCTCTCCGTCTCATAGCGAAACAAATTTCTACTCCGCCGACTTCCCCACAAATAAGTGCGCTCACTGACTCCCTTCTCAAATCCAATAAAAAACAAGGCACACCATTAAAACAAAAGCACAACGCAGCTAACCTGAGTAAATCTTTAAATTAGATAAACACGTTCGTTCATCACCATAGTCTTTCGTTGCCTCTGAAAATAAATACGACCGCGCTTGTATATATCTATATATAAAGAACCGTTCGTCCTCACTTCGGAATGCCATAGTATTCCTCGCAAGCGGGGAAGAGCCCGTCGAAATCCTTTGCCTCCTAAATATCGTCGGGCTGAAAATTGAATAGAAATCCGTGCCGTCGCCCAAAAGTACGTTTGACTGCGCACTCTTTTCTAGTGCTCCCTCGTTTTCTGTGTTCTTCTTGTTTTCGGCCATCCGCATTTCTTGATCGTTCTTTTTTCTTCCTCCCCTCCCTTTTGTTGTTGAATGAGGAAGAAGGAAAAAAAGCGTGCTGGCATTTCGGAACCGTTCGTGATCGGCCTGTACGAAGTGGTTATCGCATTTTCGCCCGACAAAGTTTAAAGGGACAACAAAAAAGGATTTCGAGGAGAAGAAGTCAGCGCGAATGAACCGCTTTATTTTCTGTTTACGTAACGGCGAAAAACAGACACACACACACACAAAGTGCGAATTGTAGATGGCGCCACACTCGTCTTTACGGTGTTGCTGCCTGAAACGCTCGCAACGTGCGCTCCATGGTGATGAGAAAGTATTTCCACAACTCTGAGCTGTTGTTTTTGGGCTGGAAGCCGCCAATAGCGAAAGGTTGGGACAAATATTTCCTGGTCGCTGTGGCGCCCATCGTAGCGGAAAAAGTTAATTGTTTTCATTGCGGATTGGTGTCTTTTAATACGGTTGGAAAGAAATATATCACGCCCTGGAACCGCTCCTAATGAAGAAGAAAGGAGAAACAGAAAGGGAAGTAAAAGAGAACAGACTGTGATGTGTCGTTATCGTTAATGTTCCTCGTGTGCGTTTTACTACGGCCTTCGGTATACAGATTGAATCGAATATACCAAACCCAGGCAGTTCAAGTTATTGCATACATCGAAGAATTACAACTTACCCGTGGCGAGGCTGTGTAAAAAATATGTGAGAGTTTGCGAGTCTCCATCGAATGGTTATCCTCGGGA
>JARGYV010100083.1:0-14495 GCA_029532675.1 Ornithodoros moubata
CAGCCTAGCCAGAGTTGAAATTGAGTCACTTCCACAATCGTTACGAGTAAAACAGAGAAGCTGAGTGTCTTAGACTCTGCTTCAGTCGCCCCCTTAGTTAACAAAGTAGATTCGGTGGAATATTCTGCTACGATTGCATAAAAAAGCAAACTCGTCAGTACTAGCTGAAGTCGGTGTTGATCTCACTCAAGTTGTATCCTTTTTTTTTTTCTTTCCTTTTTTCAGGCAGGATAACCCCGTATACTTCAACGTATCAGAGCATTTTATAGCTTCATATATGTTGATATAACAACTTAATAAATACTGTTATACATATGTAGCTTTTTATTAGTCAGGTGGCCAAAAAGTAATCACCAGTCTGGCAACCTTGCCGCTGCACCCAAATTATTCCCCACAATACAAGCCGACACCCTGTTTTTTCACAACCAGTGCCGTGCCATGTATGAAACCCGCTTTTCCTGTTGCAGTGCGCCAACTGCTGGAAAGAGGCGGTGTTTTACTGCTGTTGGAACACGAGCTACTGCGACTACCCATGCCAGCAGGCTCACTGGCCGAAGCACATGGCCACGTGCACCCAGGCCGTAGCGCAGGCACAGCCGACGACCGTCATCAACAACACTTCCTTGACCGAGCTGTCGCTGGCCCCATCGAATGACAAGGCCACGGTTATTTTGCCCCATGCCTTCCAGGCCTCGTCGTCAACCCCTGTGGAATCGCAGATATCAAAGTCTCCCCAACAGTCTTCAATTCTTCGGACTACACTGTCCGGCCAGACGCCGCCCGTGACCAGGACGCAGCTGGCGTCAGTGTTGCCTCCCGGGTTGACATTAACACCGCTCAATCATTCGTAGTGGGTTGAGGAAAAGAAAGACAGTGAAAGCAGTGCTGCTCATTCATCGTCATCATGTACTTTGTGAACTGATAAGTTCTTTCAGGAAAGATAAGGATGCCATTTCTAAAGTGAATTTGTACATGACCCTTTTGAAATTAATGGCATTGTTTTCTTGGGATATACTTCTTTTTACCTGTACGTTTTCGTGTTCATGCCGTGTAAATAATGTACATGTCGATTCATTAAAGTGGGTAGCGAGGCTTTTTTCTGTGTTTCATGTTGCATTTTGTGGTTTATTTTATACAATTGCTGATGCCACATGTCGTCAGGCCTTCGCGTGCAGTTTATGACTGAGAGTTGTTCTGTATAAAAGCATGTTGTAATGAAAAAAAGAGGGGGAGATTGTATGTGCATGAGTGAAAAGATCAAATGGTGCTTCCGGCAGGACATCAGTTCTTTTTCTTTAGTATGTTTGGAGAGGTACCTTGCATCGCAATTATGTACAGAGCAAATAAAGTATGTAAACATAATGCAACTGTCCCCATCATTTGGTCAGCTGTTCGTAACTTATAATTAGGGCCAGAAGTTTTCGGGTTTAACCCAAGAAACGTGGAAAAACGTTTGTAGGCAGCGCACATAATTTTCAGTCCTCGGGTGAAAACGGCCGTAAAACCCATGGTAAAACCCGAGGATGCCGCCATTCCCAGTCGAGCATCAAGCCAAGTCTCTACGAAAATCCAATCCAATCCAACATCTGTGCGCGATATGGGTGTTTCTCACATCCATGGTTTCCCATGTGCGTTCGCGGTTTCATTACATGCGCGTTAGTGTATAACATGCTATTTGGAATTAAGCAGTTGTCCTAACGGGTAGGCAAAAGAAACCAACCCACGATCGCGCGGGAGCTGTGTGAACGATGGCCTGGGCATCGTGGAGTGCTAGGTGAAAAATGAAGAATCCTAATCTAAGGTCAGCAGCTCTGAACGTATTCCGAATGAAAGTTGCGCCGCGCAACGCTCATTTTAATCAACCTGTTTATGCAAGCCTTATTGCAAGTATTGAAATTACAATATATTTTTACTAGTGGAACGAAAAGTGCATCCTGTTATCAGTCATCAGAATTTGCATAAATTTTTAGCCCATATACATAATAACACGATCCAAATACAACTCTTGATCTTTACCTCCTGAATTTTAGACACGGTACTTTCCTATAGCTTCTACTCCCAATGCAAAACCCGATTTCCCCCGTCGTTTGTGTAGTGCAATCAATTCTACTCGATGTTTGCATGAATTTAGAGCATAAATGTATTTCCCCAAAGCATAAAACCCTATACGGAAAAATTGCGACGGAACGGGGGCAGCAAGTCCGCATAATAGGTAGACGCCAGAGAGCCGCTTACCATGAGGAAGACGTGATGCCGTGTAGACCAGAGGAGGTATCCACTGAGATAATAGTTGCAACGTATCCATAACGAAAAAGTCCCGAAACGAGGAACACGAAACAAAGGGGACCACCACACAAAATCTCAGGGAAGGGGGTGCACAAAAGGCGTCTAATGGAATATATTCACAGGGAGAAACAACATGGGCGTGCACTCGCAACTATCACTCGCAGAAGCAGAGTTGGGACTGCGTTTGTACGAAGCTCAGAGGCAAGTTCGAAGAAACAAAAATGTTTCTTGTACGGTGTCCACTGTAGTGGTGAAGGTCACATGCCTCCGTCCTTTTTGGGAAAACACGTTTCCAATCGAGCAGCCACTCTACGAAATAATGGCTGCGCAACTGTCCCGAAAGGCACTGCCTACTAATTACTTCCCCCCATGCGGGTGGAACCAATGGAACCCCTCAAAAAGTCTACACGTGCACAAAGAAGAACAGGGCGTGAAAGAAGAAGAAGAAGAAAAAAAAAAAAAGATACATGCCGCGGGACAAATGCGGCGATGCTTTGATGTGTGAGTGTACAAATCTTCAATGTCGTGAGCTGGACACACTAAAAACCGTGGAGCAAAGCGACTTCCATGGGGGTGGGGATGTATATTGCTGCTTTACTTATCTCACAAAAGAAACGCCCAGGAGGCTCCACGAAAGTTACTGTTTAGTGCCTACAGGAGGGGGAGACCACCCTTCCCCAATTTCGTCGTTCGTTGCTTCGTTTATGACTTCTGTTTGGAGCCATCTGGCTTCAAATATCTAAACGTCCATTGAGTGCCAGTCGTAGCTTCCCAAGCAGCACAATGTACTGCTCCTCCATGAAACGCAACTCTGATGATTTGCTGAAATGCTTGTCGAGGGACAGATAGCGAATTTCTTCCTGATGTTGAAGTAACTAGAACGACCCTTTAGACGTCTTCCTGCCTATACCGCGTAAAACAGGAGAGCGTATCCAAAGTTTGATATTGCTACTGCTAGGGTTTATTTACTGGGGCTGGTGTCGCTGGGCAAACTTTACTTCAACAGGCCCATAGGCTGAAAACGATGAAGACAGCAACAAGTCGTCGTCTAGCGCTTTTCGCACCTAGGGCACCAGTAGTTACTCGTATAAAATTACATCACGACGTTCTAAGAATGCGCAAATTGTAAATAAATAATAAATAAAATCTCAAAATAAAATAGAAAATTCACTTCCTCATATTCGCGCCTTCCTAAGGAGCAACTCTATCTGTGCAATTAAGATCATGTAAGCCAATGTCGTCTTGTGAATTATAGCCAGTGAATTGCGGTTGTATAATAATCGTAGGCCCTCACCGTGCAGCAACTGAGAAACATATGTCGTATATTTCTTGACGACCGCGGCACAAGTACATTATAAGCATCGTTGAGTGGGATTCATAAAACTTCCCACACGACAACCAAAAGCTTTAGCGAAATCATCGGAATGTCTCAAGGGCCCGTTGACCCTGTACCAGGCCGGGCTTTCTTCTCCTTGCTTCATTACTTTCTCTAAGAACGCTGGATTGTTGTGTTCACAATGTCCCCAAGCGTAGTAGATAAAAAACAACTGAGCCGCAGTGAACTGCGGTGCTTCTTTTATCCAGAACTGGGAACCGTTCTTCAGTGCCTGTTCCATGAAAACTGCGAATGCCGGCCGTATAGCCAGGGCATCGAATAGGTTGGACAGCGACGTCGCCTCTGCGTTCAGCGAGGAATTTGTAAACGGCGATATTAGGGATGCCAGGTCCCACTGGAGACATCCTTTGGCGTTCTCGAGAATAGAGACGGGATCTGTAGCGCTGGTTAGGAAATAGAAATTGTACGCCCACGAGTAAACGTACTGGTAGAGCGTCCGGTAGATGCGAGTTGCGACGCGTGGTACGTGCAGAAGGCGAACCGATGGATCGTTGGGGAGCCTATAGTCAAAAACCGGGAATGGAATCTCCATATGAGTGAAAGGCGGGCTCAGCGATGGATACGTGCGAAGAAAGCCTCCATTCCAATTGGTCTTCAGTGGTTCCTGTCCGTCGGTTGTCGTCCATTGTTTGCGCTGGACGGCACCTTTGAGCCAATAGTAGAAAAAAGCACTCAGTGGCTTCACGGGATTGCCGGTATACATTTTGGCAAGGTACTTGCTGCGAAAATCTTTGTCAAACAACTTCTGTGGTACGAGCGGTTCCCAGCGTATTCGCGACAATCTCACCAGCAGGCTGTCCTTAAAAGCACCGTAAAAGCGAGTGTCACTCGCGATGAAATGCTGAAAGAATTCCCTCAGGTTCGTCAGCAAGAGTCCCTGTAGTGTCTCGTACCCAACGGTAGTGACGGCTTTTTCGTATGCTAGCAACATTGGAACGTATGGCTCAAACCTGTCCAGGAACCTGACGCAGCCATGAGATGGGGGCAAGGTGGTCGCAAACTCTGGGTGCGTGCCATACGCAATGGAGCTGAGTTTATTCCGCAGGGTGTTGTTCGCCAGGATGGGGGACAGGGCCATGGCTATTCTGAAGACGAGATAGTTCAAGACGTCCGACTTCTTTGGTAGCGTCGCCGAATCGCCGAATGAGAGCAGGTAGTTCTGGTTCGACAATTTGATTTCGCTTTTGGCCGCTTCAAGAAAGCGCTGTCCGAAAGCACGTTCCAGGATGACTTCCCAGGAGAACAGCTTGTTCACTGGAAGATCCGCTATCTTCACGGCTTCGCAGTGTTTCAGCAGTACGGTGCAGTCATACCACTGGCTGGGTGGAACCTTCCTCTGTGCTAAGCTTATTTCTAGTAGAGCGACGTCAGTGTCTGCGAACCTGCCCATCCATTCCATGAGGGCGCGGAACGCATCTGTGAGGAACTCGTACGTTCTGAGCGGCCCCTGAAACTCGCCAATCAGAAGATTTGGTTCTCCAACGACAGGGTACACCCTATCTCGGGACGGAACTTCCAGGGCCGAGAAGTGGAACAAGCTGTCCAGCCCAAGGTGGCGGTACACAGCCCCAATCTTCGCGGAGACTTCTTTCAACGGCACCTTGGCTGCTGTCGTGCGGTAGTAAGGCCAGTCTTGGAAGCCGATCAAGTAAAACAATGTATTCAGGACGTGATGGAAGAGCTGAGGAGGAGGTCGAACACAGTTCTCAAACAAGAGTTTCATTGTCGGAACCCCCTTTTGTCCCATGCGTAGGACTTTCCTCATCAGTTCGGTGTAAAAGAAAAGAAGTGTGTTGTCAACGGACGTTTTAGCCTGGTCGGGAGATGGTCTATGGCGACACATCCAGTTGGAACACGCGTACAAGTAGAAGTCGTCGCAGGGGTTCAAGCTTCTGTTGATGGCTCTGAGGAGTTTTTTCGCTTCGTGGTCGCACGCTATCGTCTTGCAACCGGTGGGAGAGCGCTGCGGTGTCGTCGACGTCGCTGATGAGGAAGATGAATCATCGGTAGCTTCGGCACTGAAATTGAAGGGAAAGTAGATCGGAAGGCTTGGGTAAAAGGGATAAGCGACGAAGATTAGCGCTCCTGCGATGGATGCGGCCAACACTGCGACGACAGTCCAGTAGACTGTGTGATTCAATATTTGATAACACCTCCTGGCTTTTTTCGCTAGAGAAGACCGTCTTCCCGAGGTGTTCATGGTTCACTGTTGAAGGAAGGTACAACGATAGTGGAACGCTAAGCACTGACTCGCACCACAAGCTCGTGCCATATCAAGATTAGCACTTCATCGGCATCATCTTCTTCAGTCTCTGTGGCCTTCTTCATTTTCTCCTCTTTTTTCTGGACTACGGCACCACCAGCGACTAAAGGGGTTCGGCTAGGGCTACATAAGACGCCTTAGTATGATATTAACTTTAATTATTATTGATTTGATATCCATTTATTACAATAGGTGCATTTTTCATACTTGGTATAGTGTAGTCGTGTGGTGTAGGTAATGGGATTTGGCAGCCATCTTGCTGAGATTGAAGAAGAGACTGATAGAGAGAGACAGAGTACAGGTCGAGATTGAGAGTGTCTGCAACTGTTCAAAGTATGGAGACTTGTGGTCAACTACGCGGTAGTTCATACCACAGACAGTGAAAAACGGTTCACCGACTGAAAGAGACGGCATCAGGCAATTCCCAAACTTAGCCTGGCATACGTTGGTCACCACAACAGACATGCTGCTATGAAGGTTCAAAGTTTGAAAAAGCGCGATAGTTTCCGAAAGATCGCTACATATATCGCTGCAGGAGACGATGAACGTCATGTGATTCCAAAACCTACATCGCAAGATATCACAGAAAACGCAAAAATGCGGCGACCAGTGGGGTTGCAACCTTAAACAGGCGAGGCGAAACCGCTGTCAGGAATGTACCAAGATTTTTATTTTTTTATTTTTTGTCCGGTGTCTCTCTCAAATGGGGAGATAAATAACTTCACGCACCTTTAATGAGCCACGAGGCATTTGAGACATTTGAGATCATCGTTCCGCGCTTGTTACTGAAAGGAAGCTGACGAGCATTGCCATGATTTGGACACTTCTGCATGTCGTCTGCCAAAAAAGCACGCTAGAGCTCCGTTCCCCGTCTTCTAATAATAATAATAGAATAACTTCTCACTTTACGTCGCGAGACAACTATGATTAGAAGCGACGTCACAGCAGTCAGTCTGTGGATTAATTTTGCTCACCTGAGGGTTCCGAAGCCTCGGTCCACGGCGCACTGTGTTTTACGTCTCTCGTGGGAGATGCCGTGCTTGAACAACGTATTCGTACCCTGCCACAGAAAATTCCTGGCGTCCTCAGTCGGGATCGAACCGGCAACTTTGGGACCGAAATACGAACGCGCTGCCTGCCGAGCCACCGACGCCAGTTTCCCCGTTTTCTGCGTCTCGTGACGTCGCCGCGCGTTATCAGCGCTGTCGTTCTGTCAAAGAGCTGTGCTGCGTCGCCTTTATCAATTTAGTTCGTTTACACATATCCATCGCGTTCCTGACTGGAAAATTTTGCGGTTGTCCGTTTTTAGTAGCAGACAGTGCAATGGTGTGATGTATGTGTGGACTGTAGTGTACAAGACACTGTAACTTCCCCAGCTTCCCCAGTTCGCAGTGGATTTATCCCCAAATCCCACATCTACTTGTGTATACCTGCGGGTAAGGGCAGGAACGCCGGTAGAATCTCCAGACAAAGCACTGCCTCATTGACCTTGACATTCAGTGTCAATAGGGCTGCTTTCAGCAGGTGCACCACTTGCGAAAGATCCAAAGATTTGTGTGTGTGTTCCGTCAACGTTAGAGACGCTTTTCGCTAGTTTTTCCTTATCCAACATTTTATAACAACGAAAATGGTTCTCAGATACAGTGCGACTACAATTTTCCGATGACTCTGCAGGAGAGTACTATTTAGACGCTACCACTTCCAGAGGACAGGTTCAGTAACACGTTAAATAAAAAGATACGAGAACTTGAAGTAGCAGAACAGTTCAGCTCTACAGGAATACGAACAGCAGACATCCCAGACTGACATAATTTTTCATTGAGTACCTGGGTATCCGGAGTACCTGAAGACATATGTGGCAGTATCCAGAACACAGCAGTGTGGTCCAGTCCAGTGGACCTACTAAAAGCCTGTCCACGGAGCACAAAGTTCAAAAGTGGACAAAGACCCCGATCCTGACAACGCTTTTGTTATACGGGGACCGACGTCGCGTCCCACAGAATCGTTGCTATAGCGACTTGGACTGAACGTATAGCACACGCCTGTTCCTTGAAACCGTCACATTGAACCTTGGAAATCGTCTCATCTCAGAGCAAAGATAACGAGTTACACGGCAAAACATAAATACGTACAAAACGTACACCAAGCTATATAATTAGTGAAGCAGCACCAGCGATGATGACGACACTTCAGCGGGCGCGACAGTGTAGGGAGCACATGCGCAGACAAGCCGAAAACATATACCTCAACTCTGTTGTTGCCATGGTGCTGCACGCTCTATACTTGTTGCCTTACACAGTAACACGAGATGACGATCGTTTACTGGTTCTGTTCAGCAGGTTGTTTACCTTCTGGATAAAATATGATTTTCGAACGCTGTGGTAACGAACGAAGAGCACTTCTGCTTTCCTGTTTCATTCTGGTCGCGTCGCATATGGCACCGTGCACGGCAAACTTGTTCAGCATTACGAAGTACATTCCACGAAGCACCTGCAGTTTTCACAGGTCGACCTGAGGCATTTGTGGGCCACCACCGTGTCCCATACTTTCCGCTATACCGCAGCTTTTTCCTGAAGATGCCGAAGCTTCTCTGTTATCCCGTTTTCCGTCCCCTGATGTTCCGGCAGGACCGACGAAGATCACTCGCGCTCCGTCTGGTGAGTTTATCGTCCTTCCTTTCTGGACCGTGCCTGTGTCTTCACCCTGTTTCTGCAAATCAATTACAGAAATCAACAGAGCTCTACTTTCTTCTTGCTTATATCTGCTTTTAGCCGTAAAGTAGGTGGTCCTAAGGGATAACGTTTATATTGTTTTACAACGATGGAAATTGGTCTTCTGAGGCTTGAACACACACAAAGAGGACGAAACACGGAATACGCCTAGAGCTGGCTACCTTTTCTGGTAACTTCCTTCCCTCGTTGTTAATATTGTTTTCTTTATTTTGACATCTTTTTTTTTTCTTCTGTGACACACATGCAGTGCATAAGCATCATAAGACATGAAACAGAAGCTTAGCAGCAGCTTATTATCTTACTTCGCAGCTTATCAGCCTTTTGGGATGTGGCGACTAGCTATGAGAGCTATATCTTATGGTACAGTGGTACGCATTCTACGCCAATTAAAAAGTCTCACAGACTGAACGGTGCCACCAATGAATTCTAGGCATTGTATTTTTTCAAGCTTTATAGCGCATGATCGTTCATACGTTAAAGCTACGTGATGGCTCTCCGTGATGGCTACGTGATGGGTACGTGATGGCTGCGTGATAGCGCCCTTGTGTGCGCACAGAGAGTAATCTGTGTGAGCATTTGAGAAGGAGATTGCAACCAACAGTCAAGCAATCTTTCTTTCGCGGCTTATATCCAGTCGCTCCCACAACCTCCTATTGTGCATCTGAAAGGTTCGGAACTTCCATATATTGTGCTACAAAACAAAGGACATCATTAAAGTTAAATGTTCGCAGGGTTTCTACGGTGATTCTTTTGCGGCACTTGTAATTCTATAGACCCGTATGTATGTACAACTTATACAGTTCTGGCGTACCTCATCTCCACTGACTTCACCGTGGAGCTCCTCCCGCGCTCTGCTGTCCAGAGCTTCACCTTCAATAACGTTACCGTTGCTGTCGTCCATCTGTTCTACAATCCCGTTGCTCTTCGCCCGTTCCCTGCAACAAATAGTGTTGGAGTATAGCACAGTTCTCTGAGTTCAAAGTCTTGGGAATGGTGATGAACGGGGGTTTCCCTTTCATTGTCCTCACCATCCTCACTGTCCTCACCATCCTCACCATCGCATATGTCAGTCTCATAGTGCGATGCAGGAAATATCCAGACATCAAGTGGCAAGAGGCCTCACTTGTATAAACACAATGCATTGTTGTCGCCCCTTTTCAAGTTGACTGTGTCTAGCAAATGAGCGTGGCCAATCAGATGTTAGTGACTACGGGAACGTCACTCTCTTTGAGATACGCAGAAGATACATCGCATTGAACCCCTAGATTATGTTACAAGTCTGTAAGAAACTTTATAGGAGAAAATCTGTGGAAAAACTGGAAAAACAGTTGTCATCGACCTGTTCATCTGTACGTCACCTGTGGCAACTGTTCTGTTTCCTCTGTCCATTGTACTGTCCTCAGGAAAAAGGTGGCACTTATTTTCGTCTTTCGTGTATGAATATGCAGTGGTTACCTTTCTTCCCGTGCTTTTTGTACCCGTAGCAATCTCCGTTGTCTTTCTTCGTCATCGAGTACAGCTTGGGCTTCCTTTTCTCGCCGCACACGAAGATCTAGATGCGTGTAGTTCCTGGCTATGTGACCCAGCAGCCACTGGAAACCCCGTTCGATGCCTGGATCTCGCTTTTTCCGGCCCTTGGCAAATCGCTTCGCACAACAAGTTTCCTGCAGCGCAAAAACGCATATATTAACAGGCATTTGCTCTACCACAGTCTCTTCCGTGGCTGCCATCATAGTTTGAATGTATCACCTCGGTCACTCTGGTACACTTGCCGATGTTTGTGCCGTTAAATCAATCGTTATGAACAAGTGAACGTCATACGCTCAGTCATTCCCCATACTCATCACTACATTGTGGGGCAAATTGGGCCACAGCTTTCTGTGATCAACTCGTGAAAGGAAAACCGTTTCCTTCGCGCCAGTCTATTCCTCTGGTACATTAATTCGTTCACGCATTTATTCATTCGTTCAGACATATATTTTTTATTCATGGTCTCGCGACGTAAACCCACCAGTTATTATTATTATTATTTCTTATTCATGAATGGCTCACCCGAGGTAAACGTTTAACCGCAACTCCCTTAAAAATGTACGCATATAACCCCCTTACGACCTTTCATTTATTTGTAGGATATAGGCGACCTGCATTCCCACGTCACAGCCCTGTCACGTGGTACAGATAAGGTGTGCTAGTAGGCAAAAATCGGGTTCTCTATGGTTGATTCAATGGTAATAAGAAGTGCCACGATAAGAGCATTCCTTCTGAGCACGCTCCATGCCCACCGCTTGACACCATATATTTGTAAGTAGGAGGTGATTTATAGAGGACCTGCATTCCTACGTCACAGTCCTGTCATGCGGTAAAGAGGATGTGCGTGGTGGGCAAAAACCAGGTTCTCTATGGTTGAGTCAATGGTGGTACCAAATAGTGGTTGTGTAAATGTACGTATTTGACGTAATATGCCAGCACAATTTTTCGTCAGAACTCGAAAAATAGTAATAAAAGTGAGCAATCAACAGCCTATGCGGCCCTGGTGTTAATATCATTGTTTATTTGATCGACAGTAACAGTAAACGTTCACATAGTTCTGACTACTTCTTTGTCTAATATAGAATGCACGCACAAAACCCCGTCCCTCAATAATAATAATAATAAGAAGAAAATTGACTTTGCGACTGGATCTCCAGCAGTAATGAAATACATCGTGTGACATCCTTGAAACAAAAATCAGTGGACACTAGTCTGTCCTTGTTGGACGCGACAACCGTACATGCTGGAGTGCATGTAATGTATATACAGGGTGCTCCAAAACACGTCATAAAATTATATAAAGAACAAAAAACCATGTGTCCTAAACATAATGCGGTCAAGAGCATTTTTCTGTTAGAAACTTGTTTTCTTATGCTGCTACTAATTTTAACTCACGTGCCTTGACGCAAATTGAATTTCCTGAATTAACATGAAATAACATATAAAACATCCAAACCATCCTAGCGTTCTTTCTGACTAAAATAAAAGGTACATGACAAGTTTATTCCAGCCCAACAAATATTATTTCCGTAGTGCATTGTAAATTTCTGAAATGACGAGGCTAAAGTTGAAATGTAAAGGCGAGTGCTAGAAATCGGAGGAAAACGTAAGCTATGCAGAGACACCATCGTAATTCGAGCAAGTAGAAATTATCCTCGCAATGACTGGACTCGAACTGTCTCGCCAGCGCTTCTCGGAACACGGCAGGATACAAACCTCCGACATCATTACATAGAAGGAAGCCACAAAGCTTACGCGGTCTTTATTTTGCGATTATTATATAAAGGAAGGTCACACGCGACAAATCTGAGCGTCCTTTTTCCCTGTTTCTTGATGTCAAGGAGCTGCCACTCTTTTGTCGGGAGGCACGTGTCTGCATACTTTAGGGAGTCAAATATCTCATATATCGTAACCTATTCGTCCATATAATATCCTATAGGGAAGGCCATGCATTAGTGGAGAGCTGAAACTTGTGGCGCGAATATTCCAAGCATGAACGACGTATTACATTATGAGCTTACCACTTTCGTGGGACATTTGTATGTATTGACCAGAGACTCCAGATTGAGCGAGGCACAGAGGTCGCTCTCGTCCACAACGCATTCTTTGTCTTGCTTGTTGAATAATCTGAAAAGAGGAACATATGTGTATTTATAAGTAAAATGTCGCAAGGGGCGGCGACAGATTTCAGGGGTACGCGATAAAAAAGTAGGTAATCGAAAATGTCGTAATCACGCATGAGGTATAGTGGACCATACAACAGGTAAAGCATGAGATCGAATTAAGTTGAATTTAACACAATCCGAACCAAGCCAACTTGGCTGCAATGAAGGAGGCTACGACACTGTTCTTTCTTTTTTTCTTACGAGGCTTTTACTAGGGCAGTTACAATTACTCTTGACGTAACTTCCTTCACAGAGCGGCGTCCTTTTTTTTTCCTTATTTATTTATTTTTTCTGGCGTGGGGTGCGCGCTCTTTTAATGCCTGATACCCAGCAGTCTTTGCGGTCAGAGTATGTCCCAGTTCAATTTGACATCGTTCCCAATGATGGTTGTTCTTGAAACGTTTTCTCGCAGTGCCTGTTGCAGAGCAGCCATGTATCTAATTAACCTTCGACGACCCCGGACTAAGCATTATGAACCAAAAGAAAACTACAATTATGGGAGAATAGAATTCGTTGTTGGATACATCAGGCCAAAGAAATTACCCACCGAACCAGCAACTTCATCTCAGGCCCCTGGTTGAGGTTTTGTTTGGAAGCGAGCATCGTAGTACACAACAATAAGGAGAGAACAGAGAAAAGTTTGATATCGCTATAAGAACGTAGCTTTCATGGTTTATTTTCAGTCAAAACTTTGCTACACGTGTCCGCGTCACAGTGTGCTTGCAATGCAATTAATTCTTTGGTAGATGCATCAAAGAAAAACGCAGCCAAGTTCCCAGTCGAGGCTGCACCTCAGTGCAGAGTCAGTACACTTCCATTCTGATAACTCCGAAAGGAGCATTGAACATAGAGAAAATAGCAACGCCATTGACAGGTATGGCATATAGCATCTCGTTGCTATTTCGTTAGAACGTAACTAGATTGCTGTACATCATCCCACTACTGCCACCATATTGCTAGCCCGACTTTTTTACCTTCTCCAGCTGCTTAGTTTTCATCCGGTACGACTTCAAGTAAAAGTTCAGGAACATAACTATGAAGAAAGCTCCTTGCGGCAGCACAATATAGACGTGCGATCGCGGATACCCACAGTCTACGAACAGAGGAATCGCGTTGTGAAACAAAAGCACGAAAAACTGCGTGATCTGCATCTGCGTCAGATACTTCTTCCACCACAGATGCTTTTGCACAGCCGGACCCAGAAGCGACAGGAAGTAATACGAATACATGACAACATGAACGAAACTGTTCATACACACTGCCAACACCACCTGACCGTCCGGACCGCAGGCCAGCCCGTACCACCCATCAAAAACAACGAGACAATGGTGGGCCACGTGTAAGAATGACACGTGACTGTCCTTCTTGCGAAGTACAAAGAACACCGTGTCCAGGAAGTCAGCCACTCGCACCCAAAGGTACCACCAGCAGAGAACCAGGATTTCCATCGTCGGGCCGTCCTTCGCATCGTAGTCTATGCCTTGGCAAAGCCAACTATATCCTCCCCCAATATAAGACCTGCGCAGGAAACTGACCGTGAAGAAGACGTTGGCCGCAACCATTGCGAGGTTGTGGACTAGTATGAGGGGCTTGATAGAGTCTATGGGCTTGCGGTTCTTCATGTACCGCGGTCCAGCCCTTTTCACGAAGTACACATAACTGATAAGAAGGGTGCACAGGAAGGGAACGTTGCCCGCTAACCACCATCCTTGAGTTCGCGGATCGCGGAGAAAGATAGGTCGGTCGGAAGACATGGCGGAGACCACCTCCGACGTCGCGCAGTGAACACGGCGAACGAAGACTTCAAGCCATGCCCTGTTTCACTTTATATTCTTTGAAAGAATTTCCTCTTACCTTATGTCGAATACAGACATACCATAGTGCCTGTTTTTCCTGTACGTGTATGACGTAATGTCGTGGGATGTTTGGGCCGAGTTTCCGCTCTCTGACCTTCCTGAGGTGGCCCTATATAGATAAGTCCCATCAACTTTTAGAGGAAGTTTTTTTCCTATACGCAAATGAACGTCCTGTGCAAGAGATATTTCTTGGGTTAGGTATGGAGGGTGAGGCGCACATTAATGAGGTGCACTAATGGCACAGAAAGTAGAACTGTCGAAGACAAC
>JARGYV010100084.1:0-17437 GCA_029532675.1 Ornithodoros moubata
GTACCTGCATTGTACATCTCTAATGTTAGCGATCTGGCAAAGCTCCTACGACTACACCCTATTTTTATTTCGCCGCTTCACACAGTATCCTCGTTATTGTCATCCTTCAACGAGCGGCTAAAAGTTTTCTGTTTCCTTGTAAACGCAAAGGTAACGAACAGGAACAGCATCGTCTGCTGCGGTTAATTTCTCGACTGTTCCTCACCTTCCTGCCTGGGGATTCGAAGTAGACTTCGCTGAACTTGAGGACCAGCACATAATCGCCATCCTTATTCACAGGGATATCGTACCCAAAGGTAGCCGTGTGGTAACGTTCAGTCTGGTACAGAATCTGATCAGTCTTCGGACTTCTGCCGATGATAAGCAGCTTCCCATAGTCCGATGCCGTACCAATCTTTCCGAACAGAGGATCGCGTTTGTATCTGATGCCGTGGACGTCGAGATGCTCCTCACCACCAGCGTTAATAGCGTAAATAACCTCACCTAAACTGGTCACAGGATCACAGCTCGTAAACGCGAGAAGGAGGATCGCAAGGAACATCGCTGGCGTGAGAACAGAGCAGCACACGTTACAGCTGTTTTTCTTCTTTTTTTTTTTTGCAAGCCCGGTTAGCTTCGCTTTAGCAAGGCCAAGCCAGCTTTAGCTCTTCGACATTTAGCACATGCAGTGAACTACCGTCGAACACCTGCACATAGAATGAAAGGGTTCCATACACATCACTACCGGCGGGTGCGATAGCGCTACTCCACGCGACAACGTTCCAGTGTTAGCGGGCTTGTACGTGGGCACAAGCACTGGCATAATCCGGCCTTTATTGCGGAGTTCGCATTGATATGGTGGTCAGTGGAATATTGACGCGTAACTTGAATATTTAGATACTAATGTGTTGGATAGATAGTAAAAATAATGTAGGTTCACTACATCGTCTATACTAGAAGTGAAATGCGCAGTTGTTACATCGCTAGTTAGAGCGAATTGCCTTTTTCCTGGCAACCCCTCATGAATGAAGGTCGCGAAGCGGACGCTTGCCATGCGTGCTTTATAGGATTTAGGGATGCTTTAAAAAGGAAATTTCGCGCTCGCTACTCCGGAACACCTCGACTGCAGTCTCCGAAAATGTAACCCGTGTTATGCAGCTGTCATGCAGTCTGTTCTTATGTATGGACGACTTCTAACGCGTGCCCTTGCCAATGGAGTTTTTAGTTACACGAGTTCGGGCACAGAAGCACGGCACATTTGCGGCAAGAGTGATCTTCGACTGCACACGGCAACATGCGGATTTCCGAAGGAAAAAAATCGGTTCTCTATAGGTGTTTCAGGAAGAGGACAGTTCGGGGACGATGCGTGCTTTGCTGTGAAGTACAAGAGTTTTGATGTCCTGGGTAAGCCTAAGCTAAGCATTAGACTGCTTCTATCTGGTACGGCATTTCTATTCGTTGTGCAATATCGCTCTTGAACGTAGGGGTAGTTTAGCAGGCCCGATAATCGTGCCCTGTTCGTATACAAGACTGGGAAGGTGGCGGGCGTCAGGTCCATTCATGAGGCGTATTAAGATACCTGCATGCGGTATGCTAATTGCTCAGTTATCGTTTGTTAATTTTCCTTTGGGATACATGTATGGAAAGTTGGGATCTCGACGAGTGTCAGATCCCTGTTTAGCCACCTTCTATGTTACTGTCTAGTCAATTTTTCTGACAAAAGCAGACTGCCAGGGCGCGAGTTTGTTGCAGATCCAGGCATTCATTCTTTGCGCCGATGAGCTGTGGTCCTCACGAACTTTGGGGATCTTTAAACGCAGGAGTTGCCGACGGCGTCGGAGGATGGCGAACGTATGGCGTGGATCCGTCGCTGTTCTCAACAGCGTTGATGCGAACTTGCGAGCGAATTGCGTGCTCAGGAAAGTTCAATCTCAACTCACCTGCAAGCATTCTGGCATCTAGTTACTACGAGCTGCTCGAAAATAAAAGGCAAATAATCGGTAGGAGATAAATTTTGTTTCTCTTTTCCCATTATGTACTTCTTCATTCTGTTTGGTAAGCTTACAGTATGCTATGTAGTGCTGTAAGAAGCTGTGCCTGTGTATAAAACTTTACTTGCATCTACACATACTTCATGTGTGTGCTGTCGAAAAGAAAAGTGCTCCCCTGTACAAAAATCTTGAATCCTCAAACCCTCAATCCTCAAATATTGCATGTTTTGCATGCTTTGCTTTTTCCTCCTGCTTCAGCATGGCAGCGAAATTTTGTGCTGCCGCTAGTAGCACGAGTAATGCTAGGCATCGTAAATTGATTTCAGATCTGTGTTTTCAGGTAGCAGCACGGCATGTGTTTTAGTGCTGAACTGTGTGGAGCGGGTGTTGTACTCTGCAAACATTGGTGACTCTGGGTTCCTGGTTGTACGTCAGGGCCACGTTGTCCACCGGTCACAAGAGCAGCAGCATTACTTCAACACGCCCTTCCAGCTATGTCTGCCACCACCCAGTGTGAGCCAATTTGTTCTCAGCGACAGGTACGTACTCGTCTCGGGAGGCCTCACTGCGGTAACACATTGTAATGTCTTGAACGGCTGAGAATGAACACCTTGAACAGTAAAAGCGATGTTTGAAACTAGTGTTGGGTTTTCTGTTAATTCAGTGGAACCTTTTTCGTGACATGAAGGGCCCATATTTTACCGAAAATGTATGAAAATACAGCTTTACTCCTGTTTTGCGACTGCTGCAACAGAACTCTAGCATTACTGCTTGAATTTCATTCTGCAATCTTCGTTGCGTGACGAGAAGTTTGTGATTTTGTTTGTTTTTTCCAGTCCGGACTCTGCCGCGACATCGTCTTTTCCTGTTCAAGAAGGGGACCTCATTTTGATGGCAACTGATGGCCTTTTTGACAACCTGCCAGAAAATATGATTGTGAATGAACTCGCTCAGCTTAAGGTATGTAGTCCTCAGCTACTATGTGCTCAGTATCTCATACATTGTCCGTTTCCCTTTGGTAGGACATTGGTCTGGAGAGTATTCAACAGACTGTGAACTCTCTTGCACTTCAGGCCAGGAGGCTGGCCTTTGATGAGTCCCATCTATCCCCATTCTCCCTCAGGGCCAGGGCCAATGGCATTGAAGCTATTGGTAAGAAATGCACGTTTCACTACGGTGAAGCCTACCTTTGACAGTCTTGAGTATTGCATGCTGTTTTTTGTTGCTTGGGGCCCCTGACTTTTCTAGGTATTATTTCCTGCTAGATTCAACCCTGCTAGATAGCCCTTTAGTCGACTGAATTTTTTGGATAAAAAAGAAAAAGAAACGGCTTCGCCGAAGTTTTAACATGACCCAAATTTTCTAAAACCCAATTTAACCTGATCACTTAGGAACTTCAGGTCGACCCTGTGAAGCATGCTTCACCTCATGCGCGCGTGTATGATGTGGGAGCCGATTTCAGTTTGGCAGCGTTCCCCAGTTAACATGTACATATTACCACTGGCAAGAAATCTCATAGAAAAAAAAGCTTTAGTGCTCTTAGTTCTGCTTCGTTAGAGCTGGCTTGCCGGACTGATGATGTCTCTATGGGCCAAACTGTCGCCAAGGTTCAGCACTATACAGTACCAGCGGCGGCTGTTCTGTACAGTGATTCTTACAGTGACATTGGTTACTTCTCTTTTGCAGGAGGAAAACCAGACGACATTACCATCCTGCTTGCAGCAGTGAGTTCAAACCGTGGCAGCACGAGGGAGACTCTCAAGGCATCAGTAGTGCATAATGTATCGTTTGACCATGGATAAAGGTGTAACTTGTCAAAGGTTAAACAAAATATGTAGGTCAACTCGTGCCAGGTTTTGCACAGAGAGGCAAAAGGATTGTATGTATCTTTTTACATTACAAAAATGGTCCACTATTTATAAGGGACTTGTATATAATGTGTTCAGATAGAAAGGAATGAAAGAAATAAATTATAATTTTAGCCACACAATTTGCTGTCTGTTGTACATTCACCAACCAAAGGCAGAGGATTATGCTTTTCTGTCCTCTTCTCACAGGAATTTAAGTGGAGCTACGTAAGAAAGACTCACATACATACAAACAAACAAACAAAAAAGAAAAGCCTGAGGGGTTTGATGTGAGGATATTAGAAGAAAGAAAACATCTGAAGTCAGGAGGTGACTTTTTTTTTTTTTCCCTCCCCTATACAAAGCACATGGGTGCTTGCTGACTATTTATGGAGTGAAACTTTATTTTGAGTAAGAGCATTGTATGGTGGATGCCATTCCATTTTTCTATGAAACACTCATACATTACTAAATTTTCAATGCATTGCTTGGGCTGGAAATATAGCGTTAGAGAACATACACACTCTGACTTCACAGGTGTGTATTTATTGATAACATTAAAAGAGTACAAGCTACAAGACTGAGCACGGGTGGGTAATTTGCTTCTAACAAAAAGAGAGCTCTTGAAGGGCCAATCTAACATTGAAGCGCTTTGCTTCGAACTTAATGCAATTGAAATAAATTATATGCCTATTTTGTTGTGCCACTAGTTTGTTGCGCACTTCTATACGGGGACGAAATGATCTCCTTAGAAAAAATTTCCTCGACGGACTAGGACTCAATTTTCAGAAAAAGGATGAAACAGGTGAAGGAAGAATTCCTGGAGGCAGTTGCTTTTTCTCCCATTTTTTGCGTACTGTAAGGGGAACGGAAGGGCTTGTTAATAACTAAATAAATAAAATGAGTCGTCAAGGTATTTGATGGTGGCTATGGGCTACATAATTCGCGTGACGTGGTCAATAGACGCGACCACGCAGTGCATAAAATGTCGATAGTACGCTAAAATTTTCATATAATAAATGGCAAGAGTTGTTTTCATTTAATTGTTTTTCAAAATTTCTGTTACGTTCGAAATGAAGCTGTTTAGCAGAGCCACCGCGGCGAGCATGGTAGCCAACCTTCGAGCCACCTTTCTGCAGTGTTCACGTTGACAGCGCTGTTGTGCGTGCTTCTGGTGGTGGTATTTCGAGGTGGTAATACAGCGGAGGAACTCTGGCGGTAAAGCGTTAGGCCTGGTGAGACCGGGAGGTGGAGCAGACTCTGCGGCGATATTTGCGTTACTCAGGCACATTTCTACGCGTATATAGTTTGTCCCTCCCAAGTTCACCATGGCCGACAGAGAGGATAATGTTTATAAAGCCAAGTTAGCAGAGCAGGCTGAACGATACGATGGTAAGCTCCATGTTTGAGTTGCTCTCGCTGCATTGATATTAGGCTTACCATTACCAGCGTTTCTGTGGCTTCCAATATCTTTCCTTGCTTCTCAGGGAGTACTACAGTTGGCTTGAAAGCCCATCGCCGTTCATTTCACAGTTCTGTGGTTTAGGCTGATATCTCGTTTTGAGAAAACTGTTCGTCGTCAATTCCCGGCGACCCACGCTGTCTCATCTTTTTGACTTCAATGGGCGTTTTCCCCCCTTAAAACTCTGTTCGTTGCATATAATCCGGCACCTACACGAGTAAGTTAATCCTTCTGCGTTTTGCGCTATTTCGTGCTGTGGGTAGCTGTGAGAAGGATGTATTTTTTGGCAGCCAGATTTTGACACTTAGTGCCAAGTGTCGTTCCATATCTCACACCACGAGATTAACTTTGCCTTTACTCAACATGCAGTGAGCATTGCGAGTCTCCTAATCAACCGAATCGCAAAATATTGTTCACTTAACCTTGCGAGGCTAGCATCTCAACAAACTCAGACGGCATCTGCGTGACATTTGAATGGTACCGTCAAGCGTGGCGCTTGCACCCCATGCTCCAGCTCTCCTCTGTGGGCTCCGCTTAGTAGGAAGTATTTCTGACCCTATGTTCTATCAGAATATTGCATAAAGTCAGTGGTTTGCGGCATATTACGTTGTATAATTCATACAGCCTTATATATAGCAATGTTTTCTAGTTAATAAAATTTGAAGAAAGAACAAACATAACATATGCAATTAGACGTCTGTAGATTCCTCCATCACCAGCCGGTTTTGAAAACTAAACCTCTTTGAATTACAGCCCCGTCAGGGAGGTTTATTTGGATGAGTTAGGCTTTTCGTTTTTCAGAAATGGTCGAGGCCATGAAGCGAGTTGCCTCTCTGGATTTGGAACTTACGGTTGAAGAGCGGAATCTGCTGTCGGTCGCTTACAAGAATGTCATCGGAGCACGACGAGCCTCCTGGCGCATAATCAGCTCAATTGAGCAAAAGGAGGAGAACAAGGGCTCAGAAAGCAGGCTTGACATGATCCGTCAGTATCGGATACAGGTAGGGCTTGCACTCTGTTTACCTCATTGCTGTATTGTGCTGCAGAATGTTACTTTTGTGTAGCTGTTCTATAGATTGGGGCTATCGGGATCCTCGAAATGTTCTTTTATAACTTTATGGTAAACTCTTCGTTCTATGGGTTGCAAATTACAACCTCTCAAACTTGTGGTACCACCTATGGAGTGAACTGGATCAATACAAACTGAGTGACTTGTGTGAGCTCTACAAACAGATACGGTGTACCTGTCTAGGGTTATTTGCTGGTGTTTGTACAGTGCATGTTTCTCTGGTAACTGAAAGATGTATGTTTTTCGTGTTGGATTTTGACAAGGGATGCACGACAGTCATGCTCTCCTGCACTTAGTCTTCCACTGAATGTTTTCTGCAGTGGGTGGTGGTTTTGTTTAGACCCTTTGGTGTACATTTATACGTGCAGGTGGAGGGCGAGCTGAGAGAGATTTGTCAAGACATCTTGGATGTGCTGGATAAACACCTCATTCCTACAGCCTCTACTGGGGAATCTAAGGTGTTCTACTACAAGATGTAAGTTTTGTGGCAGGCATGCGAGACAGAAGGGAACTGACCTTTCGCCCGGTGGCTGTGACATACCATAATGTGTACTTGATACCTTAAGTGTGGCATTATCAATGCACCCATTACTTTTGCCGACATCAATTTAACCATGGACCAGCATGAGCTATTACAGAAGTGGTACAGAATCGGTGAGAGAGACATGAGTGTAGTATGCTGGTATACTGTTTAATTTTCTCAGTAGTTTCAAACTAAGTCTCTTGAAGATGTAAACTTGGTTCTGAGACGTCTGATTTGTAGGTTGTGCGTTGAGATACCTTACTTGTATGCCAGTCGTTTTGAACAATTGTGGTTTGTCGATCACTGTGCCACGATTTTGTGTATTGCTCTCATGCTTTTCCGAAATCGTCGCTCTTAGGAAAGGTGACTACCACCGATACCTAGCCGAGTTTGCCACTGGCAACGACCGCAAGGAAGCGGCGGAGAACAGCCTGGTAGCCTACAAGGCCGCGAGTGACATCGCAATGACGGAGCTGCCCCCTACACACCCCATCCGGCTGGGCCTGGCTCTCAACTTCTCTGTCTTCTACTACGAGATCTTGAACTCGCCCGATCGCGCCTGTCGGCTGGCGAAGGCTGCCTTTGACGACGCCATAGCTGAGCTGGACACATTGAGCGAAGAAAGCTACAAGGACTCCACACTGATTATGCAACTGCTCAGGGACAACCTGACGTTGTGGACCTCCGACATGCAGCACGACGGTGAGTCCCTTTGCAATCCTGCCCTCGGGACTTTTTCTTTTCTTGTACGAGCCCCATTTTCCCTTTCTCGCAGGTGAAGGAGAACAGAAAGAACAAGTTCAAGATGTAGAGGACCAAGACGTTTCCTAAGGCGGGTTTGCCGCAGAGGAAGTGGGTGGGCTGGGTCAACATCAGAGTGTGTTGGAAATCTATTTGCAGAATTAGTGTTTGTTAGTGGTACCCATTTTCCCTAGAGGCCCCCATCTTTCCCTTTGAGTGCAGGACGAGGTCTTTTCTTTCGTTCTCCCGTATTTTGCAGAAGAAAAAAAAAGGAAAAGCAGCCTGCCGGGTGCACGTCTGACCGGGTGGGAATCGTTTTCTTCTCCTCCTTCCTCTGATAACAAGGTTGTGGTGGCAGACATGTGTCCGTGCAGAGAGGTGTAACCGTTCCAGCATGTTCATGAATTGAAGCGCACTTTGAACACATCTTTGTTTCGACGCGTGTTTAACTTATTACCTGCCGAGGACGCAAAAATCGTGTGTTTTTTCTCCTTTTCTGTCTCTCGTGGCTGTTCTTATGTGGGTGCTATGTGAGTTCCCGTGAGTTCAACTTATTTTTATGCATCATCTTGGGAGGCCTCTGGCAGCACCTTGTTATTGCTCACTCTGCTTTGGAACGAACATTCCGCGCTCTCTACTTGCAGGAAAGCGGCTTTTTTTTTGTCTACCTGCACCAGCCTGTTTTAAATTAATTGGCTTGTGGAGTAAAGCAATATTCGTAAGCCTAGTCTTACTGCGTGTGGCAACTCTTTGATCGTTTCAGTTGAGTCTTATTTTGAGTCTCCGTAGAACTGGTCCCAGTGCTCCCTGTCTGCTCTCGACTTTTTCCCCCGTTTTTAATGTGAGGGTTTGTGAACTTTGTGTGTGCTGGAAGTGACTCTGTACGTGCACTCACCCCCGCATGCGTGCGTGCATTCTTATGCTTTGTTTTTTGCGCTTTTTTGAAGAGTGGATTGTCAGTTCTTTTTTTTTTTTTTTTTTTTCAGAGGACTGTGTGATAGTTGCTGTAATACATTCCTCTTTCAAAGTGTCTGCTGTGTTGCTGGTTTCTGAAGCACAGAAGGATGACAGCTTTGTCTCTCAAAACGTAGCCTTTGGTAGGGATGTAAAGCTTGCGTGAGTTACATTTAGATGTGCTTTTTTAATTTTTTTCTTGCAGTTGCTGTGTCCTTTGGGGTTGCATTTAATGCCATCTTATGGGAAACTTGTATTCATGACAGTTAATTCTAGTGTCACATGCTAACATTCCTTCTCGCTCATTCGATTAGCACCTGTCGTAGGAGAGACCTTCATGAAAGTGCTCGGCTAACAAGCAAGAAAACCTTCCGATGTAACTGCATACCTCTAGTTTGTAGCTTAAGGGACTAGATAACGATCAGGTTACAGCTTAGTAGCACATTGTCCTCGAGGGACTGGCAGCGTAAGCAGTAATTGTCATAGCATGAAAATGAACAAAATGTGGCGTCCTGTCTTTCACAGGTTGCCGGCAGGTTTGTGTGGCGAGCGAACTGCTCCGCTTAAACACGCTTGTGAGGGTTGTCGTCTGTGTCTTTTCTCAGCACCTTGGTGGTCGTGTGCACCATTACGGCGTCGTGCAGTAATAATTGTTCATGGGCCATTCACAGTTCTGCAAGTGTGCAAGCAACGGTCACTTTCCTCTGTCCATCTGCCTGCTCCCCCCCCATGTACTAGAATTTCTGTATTACTTTATATCTCCTGGATACTATGACATTGTGTAAATTGAGTAATAAAAACATTAAACATAGCTTTCAGTTTGCCTGGTTCTTATGAAGCCGATGTTTGACATTTCCTCCACCCTTTTGTGTGGTTTCATCGTAGCTTTGTACGTGTGGGACCCATTGCTGTTTTATAAGATGCTTTAGGTCCTCAGTCATGGCTAATTGGCTACTGATCCATTCTTCTGAGGTCTAAGATAATCTGAGGGAGCCTCATGTTTTGTGATTATTTAGCAAGTTTTTTTCTCTTGCAGTAACGTAATGTGCTGCAGGGAACAGACTGCAACATTTTGTGTATCAATAAGCATGAATGGTAGATGAACGTGCTTTTTACTGTTTAACTACACCAACACCCTTCTGCTCCTCGGCAGAAGTAAATCTTGGGTTCCCTTTTCTATAAGTGCGCTTCAAATCATTATAGTCGAAACGTAAGAAACGGCTGGCAATTTATCTACTTTTCCGAAGTCGGCCCAGAACGCAGATGTTCAACATGATACATGTGAACACATGAACGCACATTGCGAGACCCGCCGCGGCGAGAAGTAACCACCACGCCACTGCCACCAGATGTTCGCGGAGCACGGCTTTCGCCATGCCTGTCAGCACAAGGAAAACAAAAGAGCGCGGTATTTGGATCCTTCCAGGAAGCCGTTCTTTCTCTTTTTACGACATGCAATATAAATCAGCGTGAGAAAAAAAAAAAAAAATGCAGCAAGGNAAAAAAAAAAAAAAGAAAGAAACATACATGCTGCTACGTGCTTTTGCGTTCCCTTTGCTTTCTCGCTTTCTTCCTCTTTCCCGAGTTTTGAGAGCCAGGAGCAGCGCCACCAATGCCGCCATTTTATGGCATTTCGAGGGGTCGTGCACGCATAACGGAAGTCGTAAGTGTTGACAAGCATTCGTTATTTGCTTTGTAGTGATCGTGAACAGTTTTCTGTAAAAGCTTGAGTGGTGCTCCCTATGCTTCTACAAAATGTTTTGAATTCATGAAGGTGCTAAATTTTGTATGTTTATTAAAGCTTGCAAAATAGCCAAGCAAGCATCATGGTCTCACCTTACATCCCAGAGATGTGTTCTTGCCTTCGTTGTCATGACATGAAATGTGCGTCCTCTGAGTGCTGAGTGGAAGTTGAGTGCAAAGGCAGTATCGTTCTATGTGATTGCATTTGACAAGATTTGATATTGTGTGTAGAATGCACGTTAGCTGCCGCAGTCTGCCATTTTGTGGTATGTAGCACATGGCGTTCGTAGAAGAGAAAGTTTTCATGTAACACACTTTGAACGTGTTGGCTCTGCTAACAAAGGATGAAGAAGCGAGGATGGGTTGTTGCTTCATAAAACTTCATTAAAGGTAGAAGGTTGTGGTGGCGTGCTAGTGGTACAATGTGCCAGGCAGCAACTGAGCTTCGAAAGCGTAATTTTTCTGTGCGTCTCCTTGCAATCCTTTAAAGATGTTGATTATGTAATATGCGCGAAAATTTTTATACATCTGCGTGTCCATTTTCGTTGCTCAGGGTCAGGCCTTTTGCGCTACTAGCTTCCCTGCGCCTATGCAATTTTATTGTATGACAGCGGACTTTCCAATGGGTTTAAGCCTGATGAACGCGAAGGCATAACTCATGGCTTTAGTTGGAAGTAAATATCGAGACGCTGAGCTATTGACAGCGTGAGCGTTTGCCGCAACATGTACAGCAGCAACATTGCACCATGTGAGAAGCTTGAATGTTGAGGAGGGTACTACTGTAGGAACCTGTTAAAACATAAGCGTTTCGGATTCAGTACAATCCTGTATGAATCCTCCCTCTAGAAGAACATGCATAACTACTACCCAGTCAAAAATTGGTGGCAGAAATGCTGGAAAGGTCTACATTGAGAGTGATGGTTGTCACTCAGTCACCACCTTTTCTTTCTAGCATGGCTGAACCAACGACAGGAAGGGCCAGGGGCCGGTCTCGGGGAAGGGCCCGAGGGACTGTGCTACCGCCCGAAGCAGTACGACGTCCTGGGGCTAGCGGAGATGCACCTCCTAGTGTTCCTCAAGCAGTGGTATGAATGAGTATACAGCTGTAGCCCCATTATCCTTAGGTGGATGTTGCGATAATGTGCACACACTCTTGGTGCCCCAAAAGCACACTTTCTTTTTTGGGCCATTAATGTGATTTACATAAGTGGAACTGAGTGGTTCTGTGTAGGGTCTGATTCAGGCACTTGTAAACTGTCTCGTTGGGTAGGCATACAACTAAAAAACTGCATTATCAGACCATTAAGGATGTAGATTGCGCTGTTTGATATTAAATCGTGTGCTAAATTGCTAAATTTAGTTTGCGCATTATAATAACTTCAGAATACCCATAGGAATATTTATAATGGTGGATGCCGAGAAAAACTTGGCATTGAAACTTTACTCTTTCTTTCGTTCTCTGTACCTTCTGTCTTTTGGAGTACCTATCACTTGCGACCACCTAAGGTTTCAGTTAGTACCATCCGTGCTTTGTGATTCCAACGTTGCGGGTTGGATCCTAGCAAAGTGACACTAGCAGTCCGGTAGCACGCGTGCGTCAAGGGATGTGAGATGTAAGTGTTAGTCGCATGTCAAAAGATTTTGGGGCCTGTTAATGCGTCCTTGGGCGGGCAACATTAATCCACAGACTGTTAACTGTTGCTGATTGCATTGGGCCATAGCTGCTGTGCAGTCCCTAATTATCAGTGAAAGCAAAATTGAAATTCGGAGCTGTTTGTGTCCATAGGTCATACCCCAGCAGCCAAAGGCTTCTCAGCTGCAATACCAGCAGCACGTTGGTCCACCTCCGGGCCCAGCTGCTGGCAGGGCTTTGCAGAGAGCAGGAATGCCGAGACCAGGGGAAGGAGCAGTGGTAGCTGCCACTGCCCAAATGGGAGCGCTCAGCATTGCAGGCGGCGACACCGCTGGAAGAGGGGCACGACGCGGTCGCCGAGACGAAATGGTCATTTTGGCCACCCGGCCGCAGCGTATCACCGACAAGAAGGGTCAGTAGCACGGTTGCCCTGTGTTTAAAAGGTCTGATGTGAGCTACTACTTGAATTTCTCATTTGTGCAGGGGAAAGCGGTGTTGGAGTCAAGCTCATGTGTAATTATTTTCAAATGGTCACAATGCCCAACTGGTCCATCCAGCAGTACCACGTGGAGTTTGCACCAAACGTGGAGTCGAGTCGAATGCGGCGTGCCTTGCTCGGGGACCACCGCGAGCGCTTTGGTGGCACGTACTTATTTGACGGCATGTCGGACTTGAAGAGTCCCGCACGCCTGGCGCAACAGGCGAGTTGGTCACAAGCCTTTAGGTAGTCCTCTGAAATGTGCATAATTTTGTGATTTTGCTGCCGCAGGTGACGGAGCTCTATTCTAAGCGTCGCACCGACGGTGAGAATATCAGGATTACTGTCAAGCACACACAGGAGCTGGCTCCAAACAATCCAGAACTTCTGCGTATTTTTAATACTCAGATGCGCAGGTAGACAGCTGCTCTTTTTTGCGGATGTGCGGATGAGTTAACTGTAGTTTCCTTTCTGCTCCGTAGGAATCTGGAGCACATGCATCTTGTGCAGATTCGCAGGCAATATTTTGACCAGACTCGCCCTGAGCGGGTAGAAAGGCACAAGTGAGTGGACTTTTTTGTTTTCGTATTGGTAGCTATTGCCACAGCCGTCCGATGCGTGTGTTGAGCCGTGTAGTATGTACTGCGACGAGGACGGCCGAAATTGCCGTCCCACCTTTGTCGTGCCCTTTTGCGTGATCACTTCCATGTATGTTTTATGCAGATTTCGTATAGGAAGTGCTGAATGTGATAAGCTTGTTAAAAGGGTATGGGTTACTTTTTGTGCTTTGGACAACAGATTGAGGTGTTAAAATTTCTTGAGTTGTTTCTGCACATTGATTAATTTCAGGCTTGAGGTCTGGGAGGGCCTCACCACCGCCATTGGGCAACATGACGGGGGAATACTCATGGTGGTGGACACTGTTCACAAGGTGCTGCGCACGGACAATGTGCTCGACATGCTCAGGTCGCTGGCTTCCAGGGGCCAGAACTACAAAGATGAGGCGATCAAAAGCATTGTGGGATGCATTGTAATGACCAGGTGAGTGGAGGATTCCCATTGGTTCAGAGTACTAAGAAAGAAAAAAGGCAAGGGTTGAAACTCTTTCCAACAGTGCCAACGTAAACCCTGTGATCCCATTGCCTAGTTATGCACTTTTGAACATAGTAATCTTTTTTATATATGTATATATTATTTCAACACGCATTGCCCTACACTGACTCTTCAAATTTTTGGGTGACACTTCAGGGTTGTTTTGAGCAGAGATATTTTGAGATCACAACCAGCATATTGATTTAGAAATCAAATTTTCGGCCATTTTTCGCAAATTGTTAGCCGCTTTCCCCTTAATACCTTGATCAGTTCTCATGTACGCTAATAGGTGGCTGTGCAACTTGATTTTTGGCTTTCTGCTCCTGCGGTCTTTTTTTTCTTTGGGAACTTTATCTGGTCTCGGGAGAGAGTGAGGTTTCACCTCCTGTCTGTCTACTCTGTTGCTCGAAAGCAGTTTCATTTCTGGGGTTGAAACATGTCGTGACATACTTTATACTCGCGTAGGTACAACAATCGAACATACAGAGTGGACGACATTGATTGGGCAAAGAACCCGCAACACACGTTCCAGATGAAGGACTCCCCTATCTCTTACATCCAGTATTACAAGCAGGTAAGCTGGTGTCCTTGTGTCTCAAGATGTAATTCCAGTTGTTTCAACGTTTGGCCAGTGGGAGAACTGAACAGGGCTTGTGGCCCTCTTGTCACTTCACCCTGTCACCAGTTTACTTCCTGTTCTCTAAAAGCATGCTATTGGCAAAGGTCTTGGAAGAGGGGCTTGCAGTAGGTGTTTTCTAACTTGTGGCGTGAACTACACTAACAGCAATACGACAAGGAGATCACGGACCCAAACCAGCCGATGCTGGTGTGCCGACCCAAAGAACGTGACATTGCAGTCGGACGAACAGAAAACATTTACTTGATCCCAGAGTTTTGCTTTTTGACAGGTAAGAGGTCTTGGCTCCCCCCTTAAGACTTGCCACTAAGCAGCAATAACTGTTACATTACTTCAGGGCTTACGGACGAAATTCGATCCAACTTCAACATAATGAAGGACCTTGCACAACACATGAAGTTGGAGCCTGCTAAACGTGTTAGCAAACTGAGGGAGTTCATGGCAAACATGAGAAGGTACCGTCTCACGATGGCCAGTTTTTGTCGTGTCTATACATGGGAACGGCATCAGTTGACTCTGTGACAGGCAGTGCAGTGACCAGGTGGTTTGTTTTGGAATTTGCAGGAATGCCCAAATTGAGAAGGAGATGTCGCAGTGGGGCCTCAAGTTCTCGGAGAACCTGCTCGAGGTCGAAGGACGTCAAGTGAACCCAGAGCGTGTTGTCTTTGGAGGTGGCCAGAAGGTATGGCTGCTGCTCAGTGCAGACATTCTCTTTAGGTATACTGTTTGGTAGAAAGCCAGGTGGTTGTGACAGTATCCACCCCAGAAGGAGTATACTAAAGCTTTCATTAGGCCGAAGGCCTTTGAAAGATTGCGTTGCAGGAGCATGTCTCGAAGCACGAGAAAAACCTCCTTAATGGACCTATAATGATAAAGAAACTTTGAACAGCATGTTTTGTTTGTTTCTTTGTTTGCTGCTGTTGCAAAAAATGGTTTTATTTCCAGGCTGAAGTGAACCGTTTGACTGCGGACTTCTCTCGGGAGATGCGCGACAAGAACATGTTCCGAGCCATGTCTCTTAGCAGATGGGTGCTCGTGTGTCCTCGCCGGGACATGCCCAAAGCGCACGACTTCGTGCGAGATCTGATGAGTGTGGGGCCTCCCATGGGTGTCCGCATAGCACAGCCCAACATGTAAGCAGACTGCGAATTTCTGTGCTTTCTTAACCCTGTCTCACTATCTTGTTTGTTTAGGATAACCCTAGATGACGACAGAGTTCACACATACATCAATAGTCTGAAGGCTGTGCCTCCGGACACTGAGATGCTGATGGCTGTGTTTCCTAACAACCGCAAGGACCGCTATGACAGCTTGAAGAAATGTGCCTGTGTGGACATGGGATGTAAGTTTTGATATTTAATATACTTAGTGACATGCAGTACAGGAGGTATAAGTTCGGTTGCATTTTGCAAACAATAATTCCGGGTGAAATGAAGTGGTGTTGGTGTTAATGGGTGCTGTCACTGTCTACAGTGTCAGATGAACTTGTGTTTCTCTTTTTGCAAATGCACTAGAGAAAAGATAATAGACAAGGGGGATGTACATTGCATGCAACATGTAGAATCTGGTACAGTGACCAGTTCTTTGCTCCAGTGCCGACACAGGTTATGCTGGGCCGGACCTTGATGAATAAAAATCTGAAGTCGGTGGCAACGAAAGTTGCCATACAAATGAACTGCAAGCTAGGAGGGGAGGCCTGGGCTGTAGAAATACCGGTAAGTGTTGTTTTCCCTGCCGTAACTTCTGCCGTACGGAGGCTAAGCGCATGCTTTGGACGGAATTTCAGCTGGGAAACACCATGTGTATTGGATACGACACGTACCACGACTGCAGGCAAAAGGGTCTTTCTGCCGGAGGCTTTGTAGCTAGTCTGAACAGGACATTCACGAGATGGTACTCGAGAGTTGGATTCCACCAAACCCACCAGGAACTGAGTAGTGCATTGAAGACCCACCTTGCACGTGAGTGCATTTCTCTCTTATCTGCATTTCTGGGTTCACAAAATCTGTTTTTCTTCACCTCAGTTGCCCTGAAGGAATATCAGAAGGAGAACAACGCCGCACCCGAGAGGATTTTGTTCTTCCGTGACGGTGTGTCTGATGGACAGCTGATGCAAGTCCAGGAGTGGGAAGTCATGCAGATTGAGAGTCTCCTTAATGAGCACTACCCAACCAGAGTGTGAGTTTCAGAGTCCGGCAGAGTATGGCCGACCCCGTCTATAACTATATTGACGGAAATGCGAAATGCATTTGTTATATCAGGGTATTGTCATATGCGAGTTTTTGCAAAAACATCATGCAATATCCGGTAAAAACTGAAAATAAGCGAGAGCATCTTGGAACAGCTGGCTGTCGTGCTTTTTTCAAGTTTATCTAAAGATAGACAAAAGTCTTTGTGGAGGCCGCGTGAAGCCACGGATCCTCGGAGGTCGGAGATGGCTTCCATCTCGCGCTGCTCAGTGACTGGGTGGTTCTTTTGATCGTTGCTGTCACCTTCACTTTCATCACTCCACATAGTCGTCCAGTGTACTTCTTTTTTCATCAGGAATGAGAATTCTAGCTTTAACAAAACCGTTCCGTATTACTTGGCACTTCACTTCATGCCACGAAGCATACATCATTTGCACGGCCATGTTGAGGCCAGTCTCTGTCGTAGGTGATTTCGAGGCAGACGGGTTTGGTCAGAAGTCGCGAAGAATATTGTTGTAGTGAAGATCGTTATAGACGGACTGGACTAGGCCATAAGAAATGCATTCATGCTCAGAGCTTCTGCTGGATGCTAAAATGATTAGCATCTACAGGCAGAGGTTATTGTGGTAATTATGGTTGGCATGCAACATTTGTGTGTCTGCAGGCCGCAACTCTCTTTCGTTGTTGTGACCAAGAGGATTGCAGCAAGGTTCTTCGCCATGTCCCGTGGTGCCTTCCAAAATCCGCTTCCGGGGACCGTGATCGACAATGCCGTTACTCGACCTGAAAGGTTTGTTGATGTCTCGTTGCTCCCTTTTTTTTTTTTTTTTTTTTTCACTTCTGGCAAACTAGTCATTTTACCTGAACATGCTTTTTAGAGTTGTCGCCTATTGTGTGCTTCTTTGCTATTTGCAGATACGACTTCTATCTCGTGTCCCAGAGTGTAAGGCAGGGCACTGTGGCTCCAACACATTTTAATGTGATTCACGACACAACTACCCTCAAGCCAGAGCACATGCAGAGGCTTGCGTACAAGTTGACTCACTTATATTTCAACTGGCCTGTGAGTATTTCATGTTCTCTTCCTAACGGCAGAATG
>JARGYV010100096.1:0-14070 GCA_029532675.1 Ornithodoros moubata
ACGGAACCGAAAACCGCGAGTCGCTAGCGCCACTCTGGGCTGAGATATTTAGGTCCAAAGTCAACAATAGCTGATAGGCCACCCTGTATGTATATGTATATAGTTCAAGGGCTCGAGAACTTGGTAGGTTCGTGACTTCATAGAAATCTTGTAGTTCCAACAGATTCTTTTTTTTTTTTTTTTCTACGTGTTGCGGCCTAATGTTCCTTTGCAGTTACACAGTAAGTACTTTGCTAGGATGTGGTTTCTTTTTTTACATCTGCGACACCAACAGATGTGGCTCAAAATAAAATTTCCTCTCCACGAAGTAGAACTGTACGATTTGGGTGGCATTTAGCCCAATTTGCTAGGATTATTTCGGAGGAGGTCGCCTTCACGGGTTGGTCGCCAAGATGCGCTTCTAAAGTGGTTCCCCAACAAACGGTGTCTAAGTCTATCGTCTTTACAAATGGCACCCGTCAAACAGAGTAAGGCGAACCTCGCTGAGCAAGGCCGTCTGTCGCAAGCATGTGGTACCTCTACGGTGTGCTGCTCTTCGGCGCCTGTACCTTGTAGCGCTAATATATTAGGTGTCACGTCCGTAGCATTGATTTACAGTGTTTCATGCCCCCACGAGCGCGCACATTTTAATTCCGCTTAGCAGTAAGACGCATAAATTATGATAACATGCTTCCTGGAGAACTGAGGTGTAGGAATTATAAAAGCTTAGATAAATACGACTCGTATTTCATTACGTTTATATTGTACACCACTCAGAAGGTGGAGGGAAAACGAACCAGAACGTAGCTCTTTACACACATTTGAACACTTCAAGGATGGATGGATGGATAAAGGAAAATCATTCACGTGACACATAGCTTCAACACATAGAAGCTTTTTTTTTTTTCATTATTAAGCATAAGTTAAGTCAGTTGCCCCAACCCAAGTAAGAGTTGTGTCACGCGAACATACTATCAAACTTGTCACATCCAGAATCCTTTCATCGAGGGACGACAAAATGAACTTACAGCATCCAGTCGACTGCAATGATAACAGAAATATCTTGCGTCGGCAGTCCTACAGTAGTAAGGACAAGGAGCATGGTGACAAGGCCTGCACTAGGGACACTGGCTGCACCTACACTGGCAGCTGTTGCTGTCAAGCTGAAATCGGAGCAAAATGACAGTAACTAATGACAGCAGTAAGAGATATGCCATTGACAAAATGTGGTTGCAATACCTGACAGCGATAACTTCTCCCACAGAGAGGCTGATGCCATTCATCTGGGCAATAAAGATAGCGGCCACCGCCTCGTAGAGGGCAGTGCCGTCCATGTTCACCGTGGCACCAACGGGAAGGACAAAGCGTGTCACTCGCTTGTCTATGTGGTTGTTCTCTTCCAGGCAACGGAATGTCACTGGAAGTGTTGCAGCACTGCGAAACGTGAAGCAGACAAACTCAGCGAAGTCGCGAAGCCATGGCATCTTTAAACAGCAACATCTGTGATCCTGTTCAACTAAAGGCTCGCAATGAGGACGTCTTTAAACACTACCACGCAAGGTATCAAGCGGTGAACCGGAAAAATTTGACGATTTTAAGCGATTGTAGAACTTTTATATAATTAGTATGCTTCACATATACATGCAATGTAAAGTGGCTGATACCTGTCCAGCGGAGCAGCACGCTTCTTATGGACGGATTTTCTTTTCTTTTTTCAACTTCTACACAATTACATGGGTTACACTTGTTCAGAAAGCCTGCACAAGGCCCTAGCACATAAGTCAGCATGTCTAGCTGATATGTTACAGGCTATAAAAGACAAGATTGGGATAGTTGTTAATGCAAAAGACAAAAAAAAATCAGCAATACGTCGAAAGAACCAAGTAATTCGACTTTTGGGGAATCGACCGAAGCGCGAGTATTGAAAATGTTACCTTACCATACCGCACCTCCATCACGACAGGTCCTGCAGAATCACCCTTAACGGTGTTGGGTCTTACCTGGAAGCCGTACCCAGGGCTGTGATCCAGGCTTGGAGCATGCCCTTAAAGAAGGTTAGGGGATTTTTCCGCGTGATGGCGAAGTAGATGAGCGGCAGCGTGATACACGAATGGATCACCAGACCCGTGATTACTGTCAACATATACATGCCAAGCTGCTGTGCCATTTTGGCTAAGTCCGTGATCTTCATAATTTTCCCAACGATGAGAGACAAGATGCCGATTGGAGAGTACCTGCGTGGGAACACCTCTCTGACGACATCGCGATGTATAGCGAAAACGTATTCTTACTCTCTGTACACATAATGCCTTACGTGGAAAGTCTTGTCGATCGCCAAAGCCACAAGATTTGTTCGATAGAACCTTATACTATCTTTTCAGTTGCGCAGTTCAGATAAGTTATCTCAGGAAGCGATATAGACCTCAACTAAAAATTACGGAAATTTTATGCAACTGATTAAAATCACTCCAAAAGATAAAATATATACGGCTTCGCTTATTTCAGCCTGATATCTTGCCTTCCAGGTGTATAAATGCATACTACCCCTCAAATGCACTAACTTTTACGTGAAAGCGCCCAATATATCTGTAGATTAAGCCTGGAGCGTTAAAGAATGCCTGGTCTTGGACTCAGCTATGAAGTCAAGTGAGACACCGGACTTGTGACGTGTGCGTGCCTCGACCATTCTTACGCTGCGCTTTAGCCAGAACTATAAGCTTAACCCAGATCCACCACCTGGGATGCACCTGTGTCATTCTCCTCGCACTATGACCTCTTGTATTCTAATCAAGATTTCCGTCGCTCGTACCTCCGGAAAGCATCCACTAAGCCTTTCACACTTTTTCTCCGAACAATAAACGCGGAAAACTGAAACATACCACATCACGAGTACTACGATCTTCATGATGATCTCGTTAAGGCTGCTGAAGAAGCGAACCATAAGCTCTGCATCAGGACCCATCTGGCCAGTGATGATGCCAAACGCAATGCAGAACACGATCAGTCCTGAAACAGTTGACCATGTTGACATTATGCACATACACATCTCACGTGGATCTTAAGGCTACCGTGAAATGCTTATTATTATTGCCAGGATAACACATCCTGTTTCAAGTATACAGAGGCACTGAACAACACAACGAAAACGCATCACACCCACACTGGCACGCTTTGAAGTCATGGTTTTCTTGCTGGCGCCTTGTTGTCGCAACTTTTACGGAAGTTTTTCCCGCCCATTAAGAGGTATATAGAGTAAACTAGCAGTTTACAAGTAGTTGGATGGTTACTGTACGTCCCACGTGCCACTAGACCTTCCTCCATGCATGTAAATCATTACAAGAACAACTTGGCCATTTGTTAACATTGTAACAGCCAGTTGACTAGAAAGCCAAGTGTGAAAACGAACTTGATTTCACCACAAACGTTTAAGCGCTCTGGAGTACATCTCTGGCGCTGCGAGTTTCCCGAGCCACGTGGGAACGCGTCGTACGGGAAGCCTTGCCACCAGTTAACATCTCGGCGGAAGCCGTTATTTTGTGCCCCTCATGGCAGGGTGCCAAGCAGTATCTCATTGGGTTCCATTACGTTTCATTCTGCCCTTCCGCCATGGGATCCTCATTACAGGTCGTTTCTCAAGGAACACGGAACATTCATAAACCCACTTGCGCTTCTGAAATAGTCTGTTCCATTAACGGCAGAATATGCGCGCGCATTATTAGATTAAGAAACGACGTAAAGTGTAGCCTGTGAGTCACTTCAGCTCAATGTAGAAACCAAAAAAAAAAAAAAGAAAAAGACGAGTCCTTGGCCTCTTTACCACTGGTCTCAAATACCAAAGGGTATCTTTTCGGACTCGTCTTATCTCAATACAGGCGCCTCAAGGAAATCTCCACGTGCACTGGTTGCTTGAAACATGGACTGGAAAGTCGCAACTTTCTAAAGTAGTTACCCATCCTTATAAAAGTCAGCTTGAGGAATAAATTAAACATTCCTGCTATTCTTGTATGACCCACTGACTCGCATCGAATCGTTGCGCTTTTCTACCGCATCTCTGACTTTTTGACCGCATCTCTGCGTCGTGACGGACGCTACAAGCTGTACATAACCAGAACATCAGGCTTCGTCATCCATATTCGGTATTCAGGCAAAGTTACGAGATCAAATCGACTCAGTGGGCTCTCAATTTTTTCGGCGTTGAACGAGGTTCGGTATGTTTGCCTACCCAAAAAAGAGACAGAAAAACGGCAAAAACTAAAAAGCAATAATAAATAAAATGTTACGTACCCAAAACGTTTGTGCCGTCTTTAAACTGGAGTTGACGCTTCATGGTCGTTTCATTTGAAAGGTTGGTAATATTTACTGGAACTATCTTTCTCGCCGTTTCTTCCACGTACACCGTTTCCACCTGTTGGAAGCACGCTTGCAGGAGGTTCTCGGGAAACATATTCCTGCGAGAGGGCGAGTTAGCTTAGGGCCTACGTGTTCGGAACAGAGACGAGCATTCATACATGAGTGTTTACAGAGAAGACGACTGGCTCACAAACGACAAGACTTCGGACACATTAATTCAACGCTTATCAAGCCATGACTGACCTCACAAAGGACCGCGAATGCATTGTACTGGTCACATTTGACTGCAGTCGCCAACACATAGTCTAACGATTCCCTACTCTAAGTAACAAGCTAGAAAGCTATGTTGTCTGTTGTTGTATGCAGACGACATTCTGTTGAATCTGTACAGTTGCCCCAGAGGAACTTTATAACGCTGGAAATAAATTCGCACCCAAACCAGTACCAAACTTGGTAGCGCATTTCTTTCTCCTTTTTTTTTTTTTCTTTCATATTCTTCTTTTGCTTTCGTATTTGTTTGTTCATAGCGTAGAAATAATTTCGAAGTATTGGTTCACAAGAAGAGGTCTGACTACTCCAGGCCACCTTGCTTGCATGAAAGCAACAAAACCTATTTTGCAGGTGCGAATTTCTGAAGACGAGAGCTTTTGGAAGGCGTTATCGCCCTCCTTTAGGCACACCTCGCCTGTGAACCCAGCGCTGAACAAGACACGAGGACGCATCCTGTGTTCAACCATGTAAGAGACATTGAAGCTAACCGCTACTTCGGGCCAAGTGGTGGAAACCGTCAGATGACCATCCCAATCTTCAACGCACCTGACTAGATCTAGGAAAGCGTCGAGTGTGGTGACCTTTTTGCTTTCTGTCCCCGATCCTACTTGTTCCTTGATGGAAGGGTCCCCAGGATGGATGAGAGACACGAGGATGATGCCAACAATAGCCGCAAAAATCGTCGTGGCGAAGTAGTAGACCAAGGCTCGTGAGCCCATCTTCCCGCTCGACTTTGGGTCGAGCATAGATAGACCTGTAGCAGACAACATTCTCAGTGGACTTTCAAACATCTTGTAAGCATAAACCTCCAATCCATCAGCCACATCACAGTCGGACAGGCATGTCTACGGTGACTACGACTGAGACGCAGAGTTTCGTATGTATTCAAGTCACAGCACAAGACACAGAAAACTGTTTTTAAAAATAGGTATTCATTTACTCATGGAGTGCACACAATCGCCGTGGCGCCATGCTTACTCCAGGTACAACAAAAACAAGCATAAGTATACGGCAAACAGTGACGGACCATAGGACAAGTGCTATTTGATTCTACCACCGATTGAGTGGAATTTGCGAATGCGACATACCTGATATCATGGACGATATGATAAGTGGTAGGATGAGCATCTTGAGCATGCCCATCAGAATCTCTCCTGGGAAGGACACTAACATGACCACATCGTCGGAGTACTCTCCCAACCGGGCCAGGAAGCCGAATAAAAGTCCTAGCAATACACCTATGACGGTCAGCACCAGAAGAAGGTTTTCTCTCATCCATCCCGCTACCTGTAAGGTCAGAGAGCAGGGCGTGCAACAGGCGTTAGTGACATTTTGCACGAAGGAGTAATAGACACCAGTACGACTTACACAATAGCACCAGTCCCGTTTTATCCCCAAACCCTGCAATTCGTAGCATATTTGTCGGTGCAACTTCTTCCTTCCCTTCTATTCTTGATTTTCTTTTCTATGTCCTTGCTGACTATTTCATGTAGACGCTGGTGACGCCATAGCGAGGCCAACGGGAACACTCGGTCCCAGGAGATATGTGGTGGGTTACAGCGTTTTTTTTATTATTATTATTATTTTGTTTTATTATTATTGTTTACAAATGAATATTATTTCTTTAGTGATAATCGCTTGACTAACTAAATGCATTTAAATACCATGCAACATAAATAACATGTACACGTGACCTGTGATGGACCCAAGTGAAATTCGTGCTATAAAGCAGTATTGTGTCCCGAACAATATTCCAACCGGGCATTTAATTTAAAAAAGAAAAGTAGAGGGGTCATGTGACGAAAATAGAAGGGATCACAACAGCAAAAAGAAAAATAAATATTCGACACAGACTGCTTTCTACATATGTCGCTCCTATGTCGAGCACGGGGAGGCCGTCGAAGAAGAAGAAGCGGGTGCGGTCTACCTGCCTACCTGGCGGCATGGTGCACCCCCACAGACCACCTGGGGATCTTTTGACGTGCGCCGGAAATCTCCGACACACGGTGCCAGTAACAATGTTTACCTCCCCCACATTGCTACCGTCCTCGACCGGGAGGCTGTCGACCAGTCCGATGCTCTTAGACACTCAGCATTAGCACTGCATCAGCAGTTGCAGCACATAAGCATTGCATGCTTATTGTGGATTGTGTATCATTTTGGCCGTGGTACCATTTCGGCCGAACGTATCACTCCCGCAAAGAGCCTCATTACATCCGAGGGACCATTATGGCTGAAAGGTGTCACTTCGGCCGACACGGTCGTGCTTTGGTGAATGTTGTTCTGCCGGCAGTTTAGTACCGTGTGAGTGGTTGAACATTCTTTCAGCTTTCACGACATTTCAATTTTATAGCTGTTTGGCCTATGGGTCAGCAATCAGGCGTCGTGCTTTAGGGGGAAGGTACATGCTTCTTTTGTACGCAAGCTGCTGACTGCCAAACATATTGCGAAAATAACGGCTATGGAAAGTACGGTGAAGCGGCGACCTAATGAGAAGGATGTTGGGCCATTCAGTCCATTGTATTTTACACCATCGGTTTCTACGCCTCTGCATCGCTAATCTGAGTGGCATTAGTATGCAATGTAAGAGCAGCAAAACATAAAGACAACGACAATAATAAATTATGATAATAAAGTTTTATCACTCCTGGTGCAATACCCTACTCCATTACCACGGTGTGCGAAATGAGTAAGTGAGAGTGACACAGTGTATGGGCGTGATGATCAGGGCAGGCGTTCATCAAGGCGGTTCACAGTGACCTGAGCTGTTTACAGGAAATCCAGTAGCCCGGTGTTTGTGACGAATCTCATGAAGAATCTAACCACGTAAATGTAATGATGCTCAATAACATACACGCATTACACGCAATACACGCATTGAACATACGTGAAGGCCGCGCATCGCGCTGGCACTGCATAAAGTGGTGCATGCAACCCCTAACGGGAACGTTGAACTTCCCGAAAGGCACTTATGCTGCCTTGCTCGAAGTCGAAGTGCCCTGAGAGCACCCACTGATGCAAAGTTAGAGAGTGTCGAACGGAATGCCTAAAAAAATGTCTTTTAAGCAGTGCCTGTACGGCATGGCGTCAGGTCTACTGTAAATTGTGCTCATTCCCCGTTAACAAAGCCGTGCACATTCTACAACTGAGAAAACCCACGGCAGTAGCGGAATGTTCCATCACACACCCAATATCTCGACCTATGGGGCGAACCTGATGGAGAGCATAATGCTGATGATGAGCCTGATGCAATGCTTGGCGATAATACATAGTCTGATACTAATTCTAGAGAACGGCCTGAGCTCAATACTAGAGCACAGCCCGAGTTCAAAACTACAGAGCTGTACGAGCCCAATGTTAGAGCATAGCTTGAGTATAATACTAAAGAATATCCTGATAGACATTAGTGCTAATGCTTAGCCTGGTGCTAATCAACAGCCTGATACTGACGGAGAGCCTATTGCAAAGGCTAATGGAGAGCTTCGTACTAATGCTGAGTCTAATTATGTACCTAATGCTCATGCTGAGCCTGAACCTGAAATACAAATACTGAATATACCTGAAGCTCTCCCATTTTTCGCAGATTATACCTCGGTGGAAATCAGACACTTGGCCGAAATGAAATGACACCCCTATTGCCAGGAGCGTATGAAGACAAAAAGCGCTCACCTTTTGAGCTGGTGTTCTATGGGGCGGCGTTAGTCTGACGACGTTGCCGGAGCTTGGCAACATCGGCGTCTTTGCATTGCTGTCTGGCTTTGAATCAGGCATCTTTCTGTTTTATGCTGCAAGGAGAGAAACGACATTTAAAATCTTCAGCTAATGTCAAACGAGATTTCGAGAGCAATACCTATCTATGAATGAAAAACTAAAAGAGAAAGAAAAAAAAAAGACGGGTGAGAAAATATCATATATAAACTTCTTCTGGGCCTTGAAGATCTCCTCTGGACTGTCTTCCGTGTCAGTCTTGGTTTATATCACAGGAGAAGTATCTGCTCATGTCATATTAAAGACAGGTTTTAGAGAACTCGGCAACAACGCGAATTCGTATCACTATTATGATGCTTCAGCGTTTTATTCTCCCCTGTCTGTTCAAAGCAGATTATCGTTAGTCTATAAGTATATCTAGTTTCACAACTTGAGAATGATATCTGCAGAGTTGTGTTCTACTCGCCATCAGTAAGTCGCGTCAGGTACAGATCTAACAAATACACAGACCATAACTAAGACCCTCTGATCTCTTCACGGGGTCACTGCTGGGTTACAAGAAGGCTTAGTCAATTAAATCAGTACAACACGCTCGATGCATTGGGACGATGAGTTCTCACGTAGGCAAAACGATTTCATTGAAGGAGCTTCATACGACACATAAGTCAGGAACAGCTACGATAACCGTAAACTGCGACTCTGCCAATTCCGGAGGAAAGGAGAAAGACGGGTGCGCTCTTTTCTCTTCCTGCTGGCGCAGCTCCATCCCTCAAGGTCGGTATAAGGCAAACATATCTGGGCGTCCAGAATATCACGTTATCTTTCCTATCTTCCGTACGCACAGCTATGTAGCCTTGAAGCATAAGCGTGACACCGCGTACTCTAGCTTCAGTCTTGCATAAGCGCCATCTCAGAGTGTTTATTTGTTATTCGGAAGAACAGGAGGGGGAACCAGAAACGCGAATGTTGTTGGAGCGCTGGTAAGGAACAATTCTCATATAGCAGCCCACAGTAAAAAGCGGAGAGATCCTTGGCCACACAGACGTCCAGCGAAAGGACGGAGTACTTGCTTGTAATCTTTCTTTCTTTTAGCATTATTTCCATTTGTCATCCTTCACTCTCGTGGTCAACTGCATCATTTAACCTGTAACTGTATATATCAGTATACAGTTATGAAAGTTGCTACTTGCAACGTCCTGTAGTTTTATTCAAAGGCCCGAAATAGCACACGCGCAACTGGGTTTCCTATGCAGGTCAACTTTTCATATGTCACCTCTTATTTTCGCTCTGCATCCAAATGTTCTTCTCTGTCCTATGCATTTATTCACACACCACGTACTCACAATGGGTATGGCACAACGACCTCTCCTACAGAACCATACAGGAGCCGAATTCTGGGAATTCTAGGGCAGACAAATTATCCTCACAACGAGTGGAAGCATTTCGCACACACACGCATCACAACCCGCAGGGAGTAACAGCACACATGCATGCAGCGCCCCCATATCCTATCGGCCTCAATGAACATCAGTTGAGGATCCCTATAGGCCGTCAGAAATAATCCCCTATTAGTCCTGCGCTATAGCGAGACATGAACTCCGTTCAAGGCTGAGAGCTGTCAACTGAATACCGAGCGTACATCCGTCGATTTCACTTGTTCGTTGACGCTGTCACCAACACAGACGCGGCGCGATGTTGCCGAAGATAAATTGGTTGACGCTTGTGGAAGCTGACAGCAATTGGGAAACGCAGGTCTGATACATATACAGTATCCTGAATCTCTGAAGCTCCTGTCCTTTTCATTCTCCGCTATACGTGAGTGTTGATGCGTGCACAGCCACTTCGCGGCTGGAACACGCGGCGACATCAGAAGCCCTCTGAAGCGGGCTTGATGATACCACACGTTATGGATTGCGATCCGGAAGAACGACTGAGATACTTTTTCGAAAATGTGCCAATGAGCGGCGGCTGCTCGGTACAAGTTTATACATAATGAGGCTGCGTATGCTTTGCGCTCGGCGCAAAAGAAGGTCACTGCAGACTATGAAACCAGAGGAACAATCGCTACTTTACGTGTATCTAAACCTGCCATACCTGTGAGGCCTGTGTTGGGCGGTTAGCGTGCCTTGTCTATAATGCTTCCTTTGCTCTTTTTAGGCTGGAGATCATGCACGCCAAGTAGATCGTCAAGCCGATGCTGACCGTATTAAGACTTGCTATTACGATATCCTCATGCAATGATAAAGAAAGAGAACTCAAGGTGTGAATACCGAAGAGGACCACAAAAAGAGTCATGACAAATTAAACTGTTCATTATGAGAGCAAACAATTCAATCACTGAACAAGAGACCTTTGTTTTTGCTCAAGATATAACTGATTAGGCACTGCTCTTGTGCTCCGTGGAATGCTGATGCCTTTGAAGATCGAAGCCTTTACCGGTATCTTCCCATGTTGCACAAGTTAGGAAGGTCTCAGGGCTTACAAAGCACGTGGGGAAAGTGAAGAGGAGGACATTATTACAAATACCCTGCCGTCACAAATAGTTACTTTTCCCACACCATCCAAGTATCGGTGCACCATTGTATTCTGGCTACCCGTTGACTTTCCTTGAGCCTTGCAACCTGTACCTGCCAAAATTTTGATGGGAATGAGGCAATGAGTACAAGGCACCGTTGGGGTGGTAGGTAGGCGTGTCGTCCAACGCAAAAAAACACATTGTACCCACAGACGTTTGAAGTCACTAAGCACTGTACTCTTGAATAAACCTTCCTTGAATGTCTTACAACTATTTCTACTGGTGTTAATGACATGGTGGTGGTGCCCTTTGCTTCATAGAAAGGGAAGACGTAATAAGGAACCTGTAAATGTTGCGACTCCTTGTATAACAATGTTGTTCCGCACTAGAGAATGCCGAGGGCGAAACAGTTCATGTGCAGTAGCTTCCGAAAACATTCACTCACTTTTCGACGATTATTTAAACCACTGAATTTACACTTTGGAACGGAATTTATTCTGAAGCAATAGAGGATATACGTGCGATACGTTAGCAGCCAACACTGCGCACCTCAGATTGTTTCGCACGCCATGTTGACCCACATTGGGCAGCAGCGTGAGAACTCAGCACTATGAGCCAGTGCATAACGTGATGCAGTTAGCTGGGTTCTCGTGAGGCCCGAGACGGCGGCTTCTTTGTTCTCCTATGTGTCTGGAATGATGCCAGAGAGTCATACGTCTCGCTTCCCCCCACTTTTTCGCTTTTTATTCTGGGGCACGTCTCCAGTGAAAAGCCACTTGTGAGAGCCTTAAGACACCCTCTTGGTACACATCCAAAAAAAGGCAGGACTGCTGTTGCATCTGTGACGGTTGTCGCCTGCAAGGTCTAGCGTGTCTTCACCCCATTGCGGGTTGTGTTTTTTTCTTTTTTGGGGAGAGCCCTCTTAAATGCAGAACTCAATAGTCTTGCCCGTTTGTCCAGGTTGCTCACACAATTTTTTTCTCACAGGTTGAAGAAATAGATAAATTAAAATTTATAATTAATGTTGTGTGCAAATGATTTCACTATTTGCATCCCATTCCTACCCCAGCACTAGGCAGCGAAAAGTCCTCAGGAGGGGCGCGTGAAATATTTTCTGCATGTAGTTGAACCATAGAGCCGTCATATGCACTTACAACTAGGTCGGTTGGTGGGAAAATAACTACTCAGAACTAGTTAAGTTCGGTTTAGCCGTCAACGGGTCTCCTAGGTTGTAAAGCACTGCCCTTATACTCACGGACAAAGAGCAGTGATTCGAAATAGAGTTTGCACTGTCATTGACAATGTGTACAGAGATCATATGATAACAGACGGGAATTCGTCACAAACGTTTCCTACATCCGTTCTCAATTCTCTCTCTTCCTGCCACGTTGTGCCGGCAAATCGGGTGTCAAGGAAACGTAAACGCTTAGGCCATCGCTCGAGACGCCTTGCATTACTTGGCAAACAGCTTGAAAACGGTGTTCATGAAAGCAAATTTGGCGCTGACGCTGCTCCATAGACATGCCAAGCAAAACAGGGAACGGATCGAAGTGCGCACCTGTGAGAAAAGAGTGTTTCCCCAAGTGCACAAAAGCATGTTTTTTACGTTAGAAAAAAAAGAAAGAAAAAGAATAGCACTTGAAGTTGAATGAAAGGGTTGTTTACTCATGCTGTGTTCAACGACCCGACTCCTAACCCCCAAGAGAGGCTTACGACCTTTTCCAAACCAAGATGCTGCCACAGCAGTCCCTGTTCCGTTTTAGAATCTGCATCCCGTATCGAATCGTGCCCCAGACTCTGGCCATCATCTTTCTCTGGTTCGAAAGCAGAGTTAGGGAATCATACAGCTGCACAGAGGTGGAAAAAGCCCGTGTGGAGTGAATAAGGCTACGAACTTTTACTCTCTGATCTTTTCTATGTTGTAGTTATATTCAAGTAGCAAACCCAGGGATGAGTACAATGCCTGCTTTAAGCTCTTTTGTTGCAAGTTTCTTTCAGCGTACCTCGGAAAAGAATGACAGGAAAATGTATGTCTCTGCGCTTTGGCAAACTGAGCAAGCCTCTTTCTTATTTTATTTCAGACGTTTTTTCCTCCAGCCTTTCATTATGTTTCCTATATCCTCCTTTGCTGAAAATTATTTGACGTAAGCTTTTTTCTCTGCTTTCAGAAGAAGTAACCTGAGAGCTGCACTACTATTGTCATTGTCATTTTTGCACTATATATACCTCTCTCTCTCTATTGTCATTACAACAATAACATTAAATAGTGGTGATGAAATGATAACAATAATAATTGGTTGCTTTACGTTGCGTGACAACTGTGATAAAAAATAACAACGAAAACAATAACAATAAAACAATGAAAGGCATACATGAGAATACAATTCACTTTTTATCTTATCTCTATTATTATTTGCCACCGACAGTGCACAACTCTTAATGGAAATTTATTATAATTCTCCTCGCTCAAAATTATCCTCTACGTAGAGCGAGTTAGGCAATTCATAATCCCTGCAAAACGGGTGATGCGGTCTCAATAGATTGCAGGGGAAAATTCGAACGCACACTATAGTAATCAGGAAGCTGCTATGCTGGCTGGTCGCGGGATACAACAATATATTTATCTCAACAAGATACCTTTCAGAAAAGCTTCGAAGGTTGCGCTGAAGGCGGCGTGGGTAGGAGTCAGTAGGAAACAAGATGACAGTTGGAGTTTCTGCTATCGTCAAGTGACAATCTCCGAACATGGAACCTCTTTGTTCGTTCAGCCCTCTTCTTTGCACGTATCGGACGCAAATAACTGATAAAACATAGATATTAACTGCGCGGTACCACAGGCATTTCTTAATGTTTACAAACACATTCGCTGGTAACCATTGTGTAACGAATCTCATGTTTAACGTAACGTGACGGATGAAGTAAATCACACCTCTACTGGCACATAAAAAGGAAATGAAAAGCGGTCTGAAGAAAATAACCGCAACAAAAGAATGGCCCCAGAGCACTTGGCAGCCTGTTGGAGAGACTCGAGGAGAGCCGCGTGGCGCATTCCTTGTCTGGCTCCTCACTTAGACATCCGTCCGCGCCGAAATTGGGGCTGGGCTCGACAGTGCCTTTTGAGAGGAGAAGTGAGGAACAGTGCCAACGACAACTGCTCCGCAAGTAAGCTGAGTGAGCGAAAAATAAAATTACAACGTTACACAACTGTTTCCTTACTGTCTGCCCGAACCCCTGGTGCTATGCTTAGA
>JARGYV010100106.1:0-11016 GCA_029532675.1 Ornithodoros moubata
CAACTGAAAAGACCCTCATCGCCTGTACAATCCGTACAGCAAGATTAAAGCGGCAGCCGCATGGTGGCACCTCACTTCGTGGGTGTTCCGCCGTTCAAAGCCAAGTTCACTTGGACAAAGGGTCAACTTCTCGACCTTATGAAGTGTAAACCACTTCATATGGTCGATGCTTACCTCGTTTCACTCCCCTGCTTACAGGGGATCGCCCCCTCGTTGGAAATCTAACGAATTTCGAACCTGCAAAGCCTGGCCACAGCTTCCGCGGCTGTAACTCAACTATATAGCGTCGTGTTGTTGTTGTTGTGTGTCAAAGTCGGTGAGGTTGTACACGTCTAAAGAAACCGCCGGTGTAAACCGTCAAACTAATCCGATTGACCGCGCGGTTAATCTTCAGGACCGCAAGGATGGGGCGCCAAGCCGTCGCTCGACAATTGTTTGGTGAACTACTGAGCGTTTCATGAAAAGGGACCACCATATGGTCACTAACAGTGCCCAGATGGATCGCTCGGTAGCGGCTGTTCCACTGGTGGCGCCGGGTGGCGCCTGAAATCGGACTATTTTGGTGGAAATATCATGCCCGATTTTCTCCACTTGTAACAGTAGCTTTTTGTGTAAACTGTTTTCACTACGAACTTCCAAAGACCTACATTTGTTCTAGTCTAACAGCCACCCGTTGTAAACTAAAGGCTAGTGCGTGAGTTCTTTGAATAATAAAAAAAGAAAAGGTCATGAAATATTTGTTTTTTCTCCTATCCAGCCAGGAACATTCAATACAATACACTTCAGTGCATTGCCCAACAGCCCTAATCGGCACAAAATCGACAAATCAGAAGACAAGGACAGGGTACACAAACGGCTACCATGCTGATTGAAGCGGCTTATATAGCTGCTACAGTCGCCGCTTGCTCTTTTTAAACGCAAAAGATTGGAATACCGTCCTCTTTTCGCTTCCGATGCCCAGAAGCGTTCCTTGAGTCCACAAGCGATGGCCTCAACAAGTCTATGAAAACACACGGCGCGTTATCTATCCTTTCGCCTTATGAAAAAGAACCGTCGAGTAGGCGCAGCGCAGTCACAAAAGTCACGTGGCCGCGAGACAGATGGGAAGGAAGAGAGAGAGAGAGACAGGCATTAATCAAATTTTGCATAGCTGGTCGATATATACACATGTAGCAAGTGCTGCGGAACATTCAGGGTGGACGGTGTTGGATTACTCGCCGGGTAATGAACAAGTCATCTGTCTCTGATAAACGCCATGCGCTTGGGCCTCTTCTGCGTCAGGAGACTCCCTGCCTCCGAGCCGACAAGAAACAAACAAAAACAACAGCATAAAAAGCTGTAAACTCCAGCACTGCTGGGGGATATCAAGCTACGAGCAGAATATACGGCGCCAGTGTCAACATAACTGTACCAAGTATCCTCCACGACGACACGAACACGACCTTACGAGAGGTGCACGAAATACTTGGCCTTCGTCGCACGTTAGTCTCTGGCAGGCACCCAAACAGCGCGCTTTCCCACTCGACAGAAGCGCTTATAACCATTAACAAAACCGCCATTAGATATCAGATTAGATAAGGTCCGCTTCCTTCCCCTAATGCATGCGCTCTCGCACCCGGACTTTCCATCCACAATGACCTATACACACAACACCATTTCCCTGTTTGTTCGCTTTACGTCTTCAACCTACTCTGTAATTCGATCCCAATTTCGGGAACCGATTCTCTCTTTCTGTTCTTTCCCGATAACGATCGTGATAAGAAGGAAAATAGGGAAAGGAAAAAAAAGTCCGTAGGGGAAGGTACATGTAGGCATACAGCAGATCGCAATCAGCCTGTCATCCAGGGCATACAGCAGTTGGGGAGAGATTGTCCTTTTCTTTCCCGCATTTTCCCTTCGGTGGTGTAGAACAGTTTTTCCGGACTCAGTCCCGTCGTTTTTGACAGCCTTTCCACTTTACCCATGTGCTGTGTCCGGCGTCTGTGCTTTACGCCTACGTAGCCCCTCTGTCCATATTCTCGTGTGCCAGTACTATGTCTCGGCGTCCGAAATCAGAGGCAGCGTGAAGAGTTCAGTAGCATTCGCGCAGAAGCGCATACTAAAGGGTGGATATAAAAGGTAGAGAGATTGGTTCTGACTACACTACGTCCGCGCGTTCTTCCGTTTGCAGTAGCGTAGTATTGACACGCAGCAGTCATGGGCAAAACGTGGTCACTGGTTCAAGAGAGAGGCGATATTCAGAATACCAGATGGGGAAAAATGACGCGAAACTGCCGTTTGTGTGTCTCAAATTGTACTAAACTAATTCTACTGAGCGACTACAGAACCGTGGCGAAAATTTCAACTTCGAATTATTGTTCAACAACAGGACTATTCCTCTCTTCGTTCTTGTAGTTCGCAAACTTATAAATATTTCCAACGCTGAAAATTTTGCTGATGGTCCACCAGAAGTTCTGATGGAATCTGATGGTCCATCAGAAATTTCTAATGGAACCTGATGGACCACCAGGATGCTTCTGGTGGTGTTTGAAGGACCATCAGGCTGTACCTGATGGACCACCAGACAACTTCTATTCAATCACGGGTGTATTTCCTCCATTCCAGATGGGAATACCTAGAAGCCTGTTCGCGCGATTAAAGCCACGGGGCTTCACCCTGTTTCCTCGCTCCATCATCACAGTCTCAAACTGGAAAAATACTGCGTTCTAATTGAGACGGCCCAAAAGCTTTCTGTACCGTCACTATAGGGTGCGCGCATTCCATTCATTCATAATCAGAGCTCTTTTGTCGTGCAAGGGCGCGTGCCCAACCCTCGGGCAACCCGATCCCCGCAGGCACCATGTGACCGGTGGCCGTCACGTGATCGGATGTCACGTGATTGATTGTCGCGTACGGGCAAGGCGTCATGACACCTCGCTGGGCGTGAGTGATTTATTGAGCGTGACTGTTGTACGATCGCTCGTGCATTGTGGATGGAAACAATCGGGCCAAAATATAGTTGTGGTCGTGCGACGTGACTGATTGCGTTCTGGCTGCAAAGGGAGTATCGTTTCGCTTTCCACGCGGATGTATGTAGTCCGGATCGGTGGCTTAATTCGGAGCGCTGCATCTGCTGAGGATTATTTGTTTCAGTTTATGCAATTCTCTGGTGAACTTCTGGATCACCCACCCGGTAGTAATAGGTAGCCAGGGCTAATACGTAAATGGAAATATAAGTTCGAAGACAAAAAAATATCTCCTAAACACGTGCGTTCTCTGCTGGGCTTGGTTATCTACCAATTAATATCGCTTTCTGATTACAGTGGCCTCTTCAAATGAGCGCGTGCCTTGTCTGGAAGCTGGGAATGCAAAACCGAGTGCACCCTTCGAGCGTCACAACAACAACAACACGAGAGGTTCGCGAATCGAAGTCCATTAACGAATTAAGCTCAGAATCAGATCGCCGGAGAAAGCCTTATCAGTGCTTTATCACTGCCCATATGGAGATCTGTTTCGTGCCCCTACAGTTCCATCGTGTGCAAAAGCACTGCGTGCGACACGCAATTGCTGCATATCATTAAATGCGAGTGGTGTTTCAAGCAGAAGCATGGGCAGCGACGCGCCGCGGCGCAAAATATAACGGTCTGCATACGGAAAACCAATGCGTCGGGAAAAACAAAAGAAATATGAAGGAAGAAAGCGTCAGATGAAGCACGCGAATGACACATTTCCGAATGGCTGGATATTTTCTGTGTCACGTTCGGTACTATCTCCGATCTTCATTTACCATTGATTTTTCTTTTTTTATATCCTTCGAGATGTCTTTTACCATTTAATTTAGATTTTTTGTCAGTTGTTTCATGTTAATAATCGTAGAAAAAAAGAGTTTTTACCTTCCTGTGGCCTTTCTTTGCCAGTTCGTTATAGTACCGGTAACGTGACAAAGCAGTGCCATAAAACGTTGTATAGTAGTTACATATGTAATACAGATAGGGTTTCGCGTTTTCCGCATTTATTCCTGAGCAGATTCGGCGGGTATTTTTCGGCATTTTTAGGTGTTACCCAGCTCTGGTATTTTCCACATTTTATAACGTTCGCGCCAAAAATAAATGCCGAAAAATCGGCAGCTATAATGACACGGAAGAGTGCTATCTTCATATATGAACCACTCAAAATACAACTTCTTAACGATGAGAGAAAAATTTTTTTTACTTGGATATTCGCTTTAACAACATAACAAATTTAACAACATTATAGTACATTATAATCCCGCTTATGATTTAATAGAATAGAAAAAAACAATATTACTAAACTTTTCGCAGGCATGACTGCTCTTTCTGTTCGGTTCACGATAAACAACTTCGAGAACGTACGCTCTACATTTTCGCTCCACACTGGAATTGACGGGATTTCCAACGCACGCTTTGACAGAATGGACCCTGTAGTAACATGTGATGCCCAAATATGAAACGGAGTAACAACTCTTTCAAGAAAATTTCCTACATAAATCATCGATACCGCGGTCATCATAAAGAGCGGTAGACAACACATCCTCGTAGACAACAAAATTGCTATTGAGTTCGGTTGTAAGATTTGAATCGAGGATCTGTACACAATACCAAAAGTGGCCGTCATCAAATCTGAGATCATCTGAACGTTCCTTTCAACGGAACTGAACTATGTTCTCTAAACCGCTTCGGAGCACTGAGAAAGTGAATCCAGTGATGGTGCACGCTGTCCTGGCTCCATCGCATCCAGAAGAGTCGTCACATCCCATCCGTAACTGCAGTGCGTGGTGTCCAGCATCGAGAACGGAGCAAGAGGACTGAACGTGACAAACTCGGGTGTGTTCTGACCCTATAGCTTCTTCATTACCTCTTACACGAGGCCCGATGAGTCTCTCAGAAAGCTTAGCAAGAATATCCAACAGTTTATCTGTAGTGTCTGCCATCGCACGCAGGTTTCTGCACTTCTCCCGAGTCGCCTCTGCGCCTTGTAGAACCAACGATTGAGCGCCAAAAACGAAGGATGCCGCACAAGGTCGCAGTCTGATGCCGGCACTTTCGGCATGTAGCACCACATTCAAGAGTACAATTCGGTGTTTTTCGGAATGTACCGAATTCTTTGAAATATTCGGTGGCTTTCGGTATTTTTCGGCAAAATTCCGAAAGCTATAGTATATGCCTAAATATATAGTAGTACATATAGTATAGTAGTACCTGTATGTTGTAGAAAGAGGACGAACGTGGGTAGGGAGAGTGCTGGGACATTCCAATCAAGACCTGACCCATCTTGACCAAAACGTGGCCAATGGCCAAGTTGAGGAAGAAGAAGAAGAAGAAAAAGTTTAGTTGGGGACTCGTGCAATACAGGAACAAAGCCACTGCTTTTCAGTTTTCTTAGTGAATTTATTAAAACCGCGAAATCAAGTTATAGACACTGCGCCATGCCTTCGACAACTGTAACCCGTGAACGTCCAACGAACTGCCACCGCCTCACAGGCTGCCATTCACCATCCGGAACTTTATGCGTCCACACACAAAGCAGCATAAAACGTCTACAGAAGCGCGACCTTCAGAAAATACATAAGGCACGTACAGAGGAGAAAAAGCATCACAGTGCGCAGTCGTGCACATTCACCCCCATCTTACGCGCTAACCGCTGACTTTTCTTATAAAATGGACTTTTATTTCGGGCCCACTGTACACAATGGGGCATTAGAAGCTGTCTTGTGCAGCTTTTGTGCACCGGAATCAATTTAGCCGTGCTCCTCGGAAAGGTGAAAATCATGCGGGCCACTTTTCGTAGGACCGCTCTCCGGAAATGATAGGAACGCTTCCGCGCAGCAGCAGCCGCCGCCGACCAAATGGGCCTTAATGCACGTTTTCAAAGGGAAGTCTGAATGCTGGACACTATATTGAAGAAGTACAGGACATCTAGGAGGATAAAGGTCAGGCGTAAAGATGCGCGAAATCCACCGCATGGGAGCACTTTGGGTTATGGGCAGCCGAGGCCCTATAGGAGGACCTGTCAGCGTTCTGGACCAAAGGGATTGAAACTGTGTTGAGCTACACAGAAACAGTCAGCCTTACCCACTGGTCCCCAGTACCATATGACATGCTCCTGGCATGGTCAGTTTTCAGTATCTTTACAGTTTAGTTACAGTAAACAGATTACAGTAAACTTTACAGTTAATGGCTATTCTTTTCATGATTAATACGTGTCACCGTCCCGTTACTTCCCTCCAAGAATACCGGTTTTGGTTTGTTTACCATCCACCGAGAAATAACAGACGAAATGTAGCAGACAGGTGATGCGGGCTTAGCTTTTCATATTTTTGCATTCAAAATGACAAAAGAAAAAAAAATTCTCTCCCATATTCATAAGAATTGTCACCGTGCACGGAAACCGGCAGATGGGAACCCTCCAAGATGGCGGTGCCTGATAAGCGCACTAGACGGCCGCTGCGCGTCGCCCCTGTCGTCGCACGCCACTGGGGGAAACTGCGGATATATGCATGCGCACATATTAAAGCGGCGCTAAGCACACGGTCGCCCTTCAATGGCAGCCGCGACAAGGTTCGTCAACAATGGCACACGTATGTCGCTGAGGTGTTCGTACACAGTGTTGCCCACGCAGGAAGCGTGACGCCAGTTGTTGTTGCTTGCATCAGAGCTCTGAACCAAAATTTTTCTTGGTTCGGTTCGGGTTCAAGTTCAGCGTAACGGTTCGAACAAGTTCACAAAGCCGTTCATGTATCGCAGTATCGCATGTGCCCAATTTTTTATTTGTGCTGTTCATATCGCATTTTCCGGTGTACCCCAGTGTCTTCGACGCTGTCTGCTACAGCACATCATGCTGAAGTTACGAAAAGTTCAGTCCCTGCGCTTTGTACACACGACAACAAGACCAGTCAGTCTAACACCGTAGTCTAAGATAGCGCACAGTATGGACTGCAGTGCACTGCTGGTAGTGCAACACTGTGAGAGTACGGCAGCAATTGCAGCTCTAGAGGAAGGTCATATAATTGAACTTCAGTGGGTGCCAGGAGAAGTCAAGATTCGTGGCAACCATGTAACTTATAGACTTACTACACTACAACAAGGGGTGGTCAGTTGAATGGGTGTCCAGGACCACAGTGATCAATCTATATATATACATATTTTACGGAGTATTTCGGTCATATGAGATAGGAATATGTAGTGTCACTAGTCTCTACCCAGCAGAGGTGTACATCATAAAGCACGTCCTCATGTCACAACACAGGAGTCACAGGTAAACGCCTGGGTCTCAAGACTGCCTGTTCACAACATGACGTGCCTTTCACATGCACATTTGTGGCATTGTTGTCCCCATAAATATTTGGAAGATGAAAGAAACCTGAACTGGGGCAGGAAAATTCAAGGAAAACGTACGAGAGCTGAGAGTGGGTTCTGATGTGTTGTCCATTTGTTCTCAGGCGTCTTTCGTGATGGAGTTCTTTCACCAGCTCGCCAGCATTGATGATGTTTTGGTGATGCTAACACAACTTTCATCCTTGATCGTTTAGGGTGATAGAATATGGGGTTAGGACATTTATCAACATGATATTTCATTAACTTTGAGGTATTAAAATCTAAATATTGTTTGTAGAGTGGCGTTGACATATTTTGGACGCTAACGCACAATTGCCTCACATAATTACTCGGGCCTCACACTGGGCAAGATTTTACTGCACGGGATTTGTGAGTGACATTCAGCCTGTTATTCACTGAAACGTAAAGTATTTGAGTACACTTGGTCTTGCATCTAGAGCGACGCATGAGTTTGACAGTTTTTCATGTTTCAAATACCTTTGTCATGTTGTTATATCTAAAACCTAATTTGCATATATGTAATACTTGAAATCCATCACGAAGGAAGCTTGAGCTTGCCCACGAAGAGAGCAGACAACATGTCGGAACTCTAGCCACCCTCTAACCAGATCTCATGAAATTGAAAATCTTTAGAAAAAGCTTGCGGTGGGTTCTTATGTAAGGTATACGCGTACCAAAATATTTAGGAATGACTCTGTTGTCACTGTTTCATGTCTTATTTCCGCATAAATCGATTAATAAAACTATAAAAGTTATGCTGTCACCCGCCATGCATGATTGATTCCTTTTTGGCACCAACCTGCTAAAAAATCAAGCGTTCTTACTTTTCATATGCAGTCCCCATATAGTGATTTTGTGTGCCCTGGTATTGATATATGTATGATTTCTCTGCATTTTAAGAATATGTTTTGTTGCACCTTTACAGGCCTTCTTCAACAGTGACCTTTTCACTTCGTCTTGTACTAACCTTCTTTACATCTTGCTGCATATTGCATAATATGGTGCACTGCTGGGTTTGCTATATATCAAATGTTCTCAGGCACCAGTACAAAGATCAATTCAAATGAAATGTAGTCATTGTCATTTTGATAAGCACAGGGATAGAAGGAGATAACTCTAGAATATATAAAACATGTGCTAGGTCCACTCTCTCATGTTCATTTTCATTGATGTCCCTTGTGCCTCTTCATCACCGCTATAAAATATATTAATGAGTTATAGCCTTGGTGTATGCAAGCAGGCGAACAATGTTTAAATTAAATTATATTTAATTTAAATGAAATATTAAGATATGTTGCCAGTTTTTAGATTTATGAATACCAATGCCGCAAAACTGGTGACAGTGGCAGAGCAAATACGCCGTGTGCATTCTCATATGTCACGAACGAACACATACTTAGTGTGTTTACCTCTGTGCGATGCCAATACAAGCACGAATTTGCCCAATAAATTCGATAAGGATATAACCCAGGACTACACGTTCGTCATCTACAGAGCATGACAAGCATACCGGAGGTAACGGAGCAGACGATACGACTGAGTTTCGTAGTATGTGACGTCATGAATCAGTACTATTTCTGGTACCACTTCTACAAGACACAGATTCCTTGTTTGTGCCATGCATCTATAATTTCGTCGAACACGGTCACACTAACGCCAGCCCAGTAAGGGCCACCAATATTTCATGTCTCCGCTCAAAATTTACTCGCAATGATACAAGAAAATCAACATGATTCCAGCACCTCGCGCGCGAGTCTCCCAACCTGGGAGTCCTGCACATGCAGACAAAAAGCCGATTTGCAACCGGATGAAAGCGTTTTACGAGTAGCCATATCGTGGTCTCTTTCACAAATACTCTACGCATCATGCAGGGGGCATTTCTTCAATGTCCATTTCGATGGTCACGGAGCCCGGCGTGTCTGGAATATTCCTTGCCGTGTAATTCAAACCTTGTGCCGCGCGGTGCTAACAAGGATGCCGCCTTGACATTGTGGGGCAGCGGAAATGGTGGTTGTTTGCAGCTCTGCTACGCTTTATGTTATGATCTTTCGCGTCAAATCATATCAGAGAAGGAAAGGTCAAGTGAACATGTTCTGGTACATGCTAGTGTCGAAAAGGGAGGACTCCGCATCTTCCCAAGCGGCACAATGTACTGAAAGTCGGGTGCAATAGGGGTGGTCGTCAGTTGTCTTATCTTTTTGTCCTTGTCTTTCTGACGTGCCGCGAACTTCAAAAGCAACCTTGATCCATCCGTCCACCCCTATTGCACCCGAGTGTCAGTACATTGTGCCGCTTGGGTTAAGAATCAAGACTGTGCCACGGAACACGCTAGAAAGCAAGTGTTGTTACAGATATGATGTTGGGTTTAATCGCTGTTTTCGACCAGTTGGGTTAGTGAACAATATCATTCTGAATTGTGATTGGTTCGTGCTTCCCCGTTGTGCGATTATATCTTTTTTTTTTTTTTTATGCAGGCATAGCGGGAAAAAGACCGTGCTGGTAATGACGACCTGCGGCCAGGGTGGCACACTCTGAAGCAGCATACACAGTCCAGCCCACTTTGAAACCCCATGGTGACGCGATCTTCGTTCGTTGTATCGGAGGTCAGTCCTGTACGTTTCTTAATGTGAACCGTGACGGCCCAAACGTGTTCGTTCGCAATAAGAGAGCGTACGTTATAGGTAGGACCGTTTTATGCGGACTTGATTATATTTAACCCGACTGTGTTGGACCTTTTATGTCGTATAACGGTTGATGATGATGATGATGATGCTTTATGGTATTCTCAGGACCGAGGACGCGTAACTGAGAGCAGTTTTGTGTGCCTTGTAACAACAGTGACCAGATGCGAACTGTTTTCGTGAGAATTTTGTCTGGAAAAGTCAGCCGGAGAGACACGTGCATTTCTTTTTTCCTGTGCTTCTTGGAAATGTCCATGTTTGAGCGGTTTCGTTATAAAAGCGTTGTATGCGTTAATGAGTTACGAATCTGCAAAGTTTCAGCTGAATCCGTCAGTCATCCTCCTGTTCAGTGTTCCTCTCTGGTGTCATCACGCAGCAGAGCCTCAACGTCAACAGCCAGAAACCCGATCACTTTCTAAAGACCTCCTCCCTTCGAGAGTGCAGACAGATGGCTTCACGACATGTAGACTTTCGGCAAAGCCCAACAAGAATCCATTTCAAGCCACTCCTCCGACTTTTATACACTTCCGGACACATCGGTCTCAAAAGAAGCACACATCCACCAACGCCATGGAGCTCTATAAAAAGATGCCGAGGTAGAAGGACAAAAACGCATTGACCCAGGTGAAGGAGGCCCTTCGATGTGCACGTACTAACCTACCATAAACCAGCAGACGATTTGTTAAAATGCGCATCTGCGTGGGAACAGAGGAAAATAATAAAAGCAGCGTGTCTTGGTAGGTGCACCCTCTCACTTTTTTTCCACACAGGAGGAGAGAGAACCCAGGGCTGGAAACAAAAGGTGAGGGTCGGCGCCTGCTAAGCCTAATGTCCATTGAGCAGCGCAGGATGCTCGTCGATTCCCCTCTACGATAAGGGCTGCTCCTCCTCTGGCCCGCAGAGGCAACGGCGACGGGCCATCTGCCCGAGTTCGGAAGCCCCGATAACATCTCCCTGCAAAATGCGCCCGAGAGAGCGTGCGGGTAATCTGGAGCCTTGCG